>JAQQSZ010013173.1:0-11821 GCA_028646595.1 Phalanger gymnotis | reverse complement strand
TGTTTAAGTTTCCTCATCAGTAAAGTGAACTGGAGAAGGAAATGGCAAACTACTCCAGTATATTTGCTAAGAAAATCCCAAATGGGGTCACAAAGAGTTGGACAGGATTGAACAACAACATATTGTTAGATATGAGAGGATTATAACATTGATGAATCCATCATTATTATTTTAGCAATATGGAAGCTGAAGAAGGGAGAGATTAAGTAATCCTTCCAAGGTCAGGCACTCAGTTATTGTCTCAGTCTCCTAATCTCCCATCCTGTGCTCCTTTCCACACTAAGAAAAGAAAGAAGTGGCAGACTATGATATCAAGCAATTCATCATTTCAAGAGATGATACAAGGAAAAAAATGTAAATGAATTTTTAAAAAGTTTGGATAAATTTATTAAATAGTCAAATATAAAGTGGGGAAATTTGTGACATGCAAAAGTTTTGGTTCACATGAAAGAGTCAAGTCATGTCCATTTCTAGGAACCTTTGTTGCAACAGAACAGGGCAGCCCTTGGTGTGACATCTCCTAATCTATTCCCAACCCTAAAGATAATTCCTGATATAGACCCGGTTGATATAAAACATTGAACTGTGAAGTATTATGTCAATATTGGTTATTGTACCATTTTAACAACTGACTTTTGTGAAGCTGAATGGATTGATCGATCATCTTGTCAATCTTATTTAGTTGTGAAGACAGCCAAAAATATTGCATTGATTATTTTTCAAACCTCTGGTTGCCATTATAGAGAAATAGCACAGTTTTATGCTTAGTCAAGTAGTGTTTACAGCCTCTTTCTAATTTTTCCCTACAGAAATTCACTTAGAGTGCCAGAATGTCTTTCCAGGAGCTGAAAATCCCATTGATTCTAGCTAAATTGGGATCAAGTAGGTGAGGGAAAGCCAATGCTCAAATACACAAAGTACAAGTGCTTCTACAAGAACAAAAAGGATTATACAGATTTATCCTCGGTATTTGCATCTTCCCAATGCAATCTCATTAGAATTGTTAGGTACAATTCAAAGTACAGGAACAGGATAGTCTGTGACTATAATACTGCATTCCTTATTCAACCACTGTTCTTTGTTAATCTAATTGGTTTGCTCATGTGACACAATGCCCCTTGTTCACAAATTTGCTCTCCAATCAAGAAGAAAGCAAAAAGCAAATTCTGGAACTGCATGTTTTCTTTCATTTCTAGATATTATCTTTTTATCATTCAGCAAGCAAGGTGAGCTGAGTTCCTTTAGAAATTAAAGCAGGCACAGGCCTTCCTCTCTACCCAACTCCCGCAGGCCGCAGATGCTTAGATAGGGAGGGAAATGGAGACTGATACTTACTAGCATCTGCCCCCTATTTGAGAGGTTCTGACAAAACACTCTGTGTGGCCTTCATGAAATTCCTAGTGGTCAGGTTATTTTTCTTTGAGTAGAATTATGGCTTTTCAAGGCTTCTGTAATTATAAGGCAGATAAAGAGAATTTTAGAAAATATGAACAAAGGGAATCTGGTTGGAGAGAGGTAGGAGGGCAATAGTTGGGGGGTGCGGGTAGAGGATATCTAATGGTGTAGACAGCAGCAGACCTGAAGGCTTGGCTGCCCAGGGCTATTTCCTCTGCTGGCTCTTTGATCTCTCTGTTGTCCTGCTGACATCATTTAGCTCTTCAAAAGGTACTCTTTTTTTCTCCCTGCCTTTCTGACTGCTCTTTTTGGTACTGTTAGGGCAGAAAAATAGCATAGAGTTCTCCAAGAAATGGTGGCTATCCTAAATATAGAATTACCTCATAATGAACCCTTTGAGGAGAAAAGGATCTTTGTTCTTTATACAGGAAGATTTGTACTTTGGATAAATGATTGGTTCGACATCTTCAATGCTCAGCTTCAAGTATTTGGACATAGAGATGCTCTAGAGATTTCAGTGGAATCCAGAAAAGCCAGAGGCCAAGCAGGAAGTATTGCCTGCCTGCTCCCTGTTGTGTTTATATTCCCAACAAAATGAATTGTCATGTACACATAGAAGAGCAAAGGAAATTGTGTACTTTGGTAAACTCTTGTCTGGGGTTTCAGAACAAAAATCTAAATATGGATTAGAGCTGTGCTTCTAGTAAGTACAGATATTCAGAAACATTGGTTAAAAATGAAGTGAACAGGGTGGGACGTGAATAGAGAGAATGATATTTGAAATTCTTTGTGCGGAAGTCAGTCAGATAATACTTACTGAGAGTAACCACTGCCCCAAGAATACATGGGCATAAGCTTAAGAGCATTTCCATTGTTAAGCACCAGGTGCAAATATCTTTTCTGGCTGCATAATAATTCCTCTGAGCAAAGCAATCAATCTATGTAGAGGGATGGGGATCTGTGTTGGCAATCAAAATGGCATATTAGCACTTTGTTCAACCCAGTGCCCTTGAAGAATTTGGCTTTCTCTTGGCACCCAAAGTCCCAATTCAGAGAAAAAGTGCAAAGTTCTATTGGGAGATCTGTTCTCCCCATGCTGTTCCAGTCCCTGCTTCCAAGTCCTGAGGGGGGCTGGGCAATAAAGCCAATTGTTTGGGGTCCCTGGTGGTTCAAGTCACTTCCCCCACCCCACCATAAACAAATCCACCACTCCTTCCTGTGTCCCAAGAGCAATCAAAATGGGCTCTTAGCATTTAGTTCAACCAAGTGCCCTTGAAGAGTTTGCCCTTTGTTTCCTTGATCAAATTGGTAGTCCTTGATGACCTCCTTGCCTCAAGGGAAAGCCTAGTTTACATGGGTTTGAGTGACATGTTTGTGACATCAAAGGCTTTTAGACCTCCTGAGTTTAAGTCGCATCTTTGTGATGATTTTAGGTCACTTGGGTGAGTCGCAAGTGTGACTCACCTTTGACCCTGAAAAAGATATAAAACAAGGGGTTGGCTTTCTCTTTTTCGCAGCTCTGACCCACAGCCGTGGTGGCGCACATGACTCTGAGCCAGCCCTTGATATGAACTCCTGGGCTGAACTTAGATGTTGGTATTTATGAATTGTATTTGGTCTGTCTGTTGATGTTCGTATAATGTTTTTATTTGCTCTGAAGTTCAGGGTGCTGGCTTTATCCCTGAACTAAGTGAATGGTATTTGTATGTTGGATTAAAGTGAGATTGTCAACCCCTTAACATTGCTTTCCTTAGTAAAGCAGGTCAAAAGAAACTGGGCTGTGAGCTGGTTATTGTTATTTTACTCTCCCCACAGCAGCTGCTAGCCCTATTGTTAAAACAGGATCCTGTGGCCTCTGGGCCACATGTGGTCCTCTAGGTCCTCAAACTTGGATTCAGTCAAAGGATTGCACTTGGGGACCTAGAGGGCCAAATGTGGCCCCAAGGCTTCAGGGTCTCCACCCCTGCTACAATATTACTTTGGGAATCTTACACTTTGTGATTATACTTTGAGGGATATACTTTGGGACTACAATTGACTTAGTTACAACAAATCAAAGGCTATGATTGGGGTTAAGGTTTCACTATGGAGCTACTTTCTAACATTTGACTTTTGAGTGCTGCTTCTCTTTCTCTGTCTCTCTGTCTCTGCTCCTATATGTCTGTCTCTGTCTGTCTCTGTCTTTCTCTCCATGTCTCTTTGTCTCCCTGTCTTTTTCTGTCTGTCTCTGTCTCTCTCCCTACCTTCTCATTCTTTCACTCCACTCTACTTTCAATGAATTATTGCATCTTACATCCTTAGAATGTCTAAAATGCAGCACACAACAAAATAATATGGGAAAATTTTTTCATGGGCTCAGCTGTCTATACCAACTTCAATTAATGTAGTCTTGGTTAATGAAAAAATGCTTAATTTTCCAGGACAGGTAGGCAAAAAACTAAAAGAAACAAAAACGAAACCCAGGTTTTAGTAATAACAGTAATATTAATTATTGTTATATAATATATATACATAAAATTATACAATTAATTATATATCAGTAATAATATAGATCTGTAGAGGACTTTAAGACTTATACAAGGCTATCTTCCAATGACCTAATGATGTACATAATGCAACTCTTATGAAATTTATTTTAGAGATGAGAAAACTGAGGTTCATAGAGATAAAATTATTTGCCCATTATTACATTGTGACTACAGTCCAAGAACCACCAACAATGATGGGCTTACAAGGATCCAGTCTTCTATTGATCTTACTCCAGTGGAATTCAATTCTCTCTTTGGCTCATGCTTCTAACCCAGAAACTTCAGGGAAATCTCTGAAAAGATTTTTAGTTATGACTCATTGCCAGGTTTTCCCCAAAGGGGGTAATAGGTTTACTTACTCCCACAATGCAATTCAATGTATAACATGTCTAGCTGTGTTTTTTTTTCAGTTTGTCAATCACAGAAAATGCATAAGATACAAAGGAATCACAAGCATGTGTAAACAAATATAGGAAACATTTTATAAAAAAAAAAACAAAACTCAAATATCTAGATTCCCTGCCACAAGGTAAAGATCCTTTTGTTGGAATACTAAACTCCTTATTTGCTTTATGCCTAGAAAGTTGATGTGTCCAGATCACTTGCGGCAGTCCTCTTTTTCACTAAGAAGCCTCCTGTATAGGAAACTGCCTGGGAAGAAGGGTCCAAGACTCTAACTGGAACTCTTAAATTTAGGATTAACTATGAGATAATCCCCAAGGCAGAAAGAAATATCCATGTATAGTACTGCTAATCTCCAAAGTATACTCAGAGCAGAATAATGATAATAATAACGGTAATAATAATAAACTAATATTTATATATCATTTTAAGCTTTAGACTTATTAGTTTGATTCTCATAATAGCCCTATGAGGTAGGAGTTATTATAATCCTTATTTTGCTGATTAGGAAACTGAAGTACAAGGATTAAGTGACTTGCCTAGGTTTAAACCACTAATATTTGTCTGAGTCTGGATTTGAATTCAGGTCTTCCTGACTTTAGTAGAGACTCGAGGTATGTACTGTATCACTTCATTCCCATGAAAAAAGGAAAAAGAAACACAGATAAAAGACTTTCAGGAAGAAAACATGCATGAATTCACCTCTCAGATTGGCCTAGGCAAGCAGAAAGTCCTTGCCATCTGCTTCTCCTTGAAGTCACCATTTAGAATTCCTTGGTTGGAAAGGGAGAAATTCTGCTGGTCTTCGGTCTGTATTCCAATAGAAAGAAAATGAGTTATATAAAGAAGAAAAAAAAAAGGATGAAAGAGACAAGCTATTTTATATTTTGCTTTTATAGCACTTGGAGAGAGAGAAACTTCTCTTAGGAGGCCATCCCTCCAAAGTCAGTTGTAAATAACTCAAAAATGGCTCCAGTTCCTGAGAACCAGTCATAGTTACCTATGTCCTCTCATCAAGGCTAGAGTGCATGTCTACCTCCATGGGACATGTCTCTTCTCACAAATGTAGATATCCTGTAATCTCATCAAGTTGATTGTGGGACTCATTAACTTGATCAGTGCAGAACTTGAAGAGAAACATTGTGGTGTAATAGACAGGGAGTTGTCCCAGGAGCCAGGAAGATGTGGAAGGCAGAACCACATTTAACACATATTGGCCTTGTAATACTGGGCAAGGCAATGAACTTCTCAGGCCCCCAGGTTATTGCTGTCCACCCTTAAGTTATCTTAGGGCTGCATTAAAATAAAATAATTATTTGAGGGCCATACCCAGAATAACAAATACAGCACACTAGTAGAAAGTTGGGGAATGTGCATCAATATGAGAAGTGAAGGCAGAAAGCATGAAAGCAAACACAAAACAACAAAGCCACAACACAACAGTATAAAGGTAGATGTACACTGACTAGTCTGCATTGTATAGACAGAACACATCCCACAGATGGACTGAAAATTCCTTGCAATATGTTCCATCTGTAATACTGCTTAAAAGCACCAAGGAAAATTAACATCAATGAGATTATTTATTAGTGATGGAATAATATGCCTTCCTTGCAAATGATTATTTTATTTTTTCGCTTGTGAAAATTAAAACCCACAGGCAGGCCTCATAAAATTGCACTGTGGGCCACATGCAGCCTGCGGGACGTATTTTGGACAGTCCTGGTTTAAGACTGTAATTTATAGAGGTGGTATCCATTTGCATGGCTAGAGGGAGTTTCTGCTGCTAAGAATTGCTGGAAAAAAAAATGAAATCATAGGTCTACTCCCTACCCCTTATCCCTATCCTGAAAACCCTTATCAAAGCAGATATTAAGTATCAGAACCAGGACCAGAAGTCTTATCTTTTGGCCTCAAGTCCTGTAGTCTTTTTGCTACAACATGTGGTCCTTTAGTATTTAAAGATGAAACACTAAGGTCAAAAATACAGAAAAATCTCACCTCCCACCCATTTATCGTAATAACTGTTGTCTGGTCTCCCAGTCTCAAGTATTTTTCTTCTCCAGTCTAAACTCCACTCAACTATCAATGGGGTCTTTCTAAAATATAGATCTGACAGTGTTACTCTCAACAACCCACCGATTTAATAAAGTCCAATGGCTCTCTATTACCTCAAGGAACAAATATAAAAATCCTCTGGCTTTTAAAGCCTTTCATAACCTCAACCCTCCACTCTTTTTCAGAATTTTTATACCTTATCTATTTCCTGTTCTCTACAATATAATGATGCCATTCTCCTTGAAGTTCCTCAGACATGACACTTAATCTCCCTATTCTAGGCATTTTAGGTTGTTTTCACTCATGACTAGATTGTATTCCCACCTCATTTCTACATCCTGGCTTCCCTGACTTGCTCTATAGTCCCATCTCCTATAAGAAGTTTTTTCTCTGTCCTCTATAATCTTAGTGCTTTCCTTCTGAAATCACCCTCAAAATATTCCGAATATATTTTGTTGGTACATAGTTGTTTGCATGTTGGCTTTCCACTAGACCAGGGATGGGGAATCTGTAGCCTCAGGGCCACATGTAGCCCTCTAGGTCCTGAAGTAAAGCCCTTTCACTGAATCCAAACTTCACAGAACAAATAGACTATGAGATCCTTGAGAACAAGAATTATTTTCAGTCTTTTTTATATCTCCAGTGCTTAGCACAGAGTCAACAATTAATAGATGCTTGTTGACTTGACAAACAATGGAAATGATCTCTAAGTATTATTATGGAACACTTTTTTCCAAAACCTCTTGAGCTATCACATTTTGATTCTAACATCACAATTCCAGATATGCTGCTTGATTGGGTGGAAACAGGCCTAAAGAAATCAAAGATGGAAAATGATTGAAGAAGACAAAGAAAACAGAGAGTAAATTGAGACTGGATCCTCCTGAAAGAAAAACCAAAGTTGTGGAAGGGGAAAACAAAAAACAAAAGTTGGAATTTGGTAACATGCACACATATCAGCTATAATAATATCAAAATACCAACTAATATGCCTACTTTCTCATCTATACAAAATTTTTATGTTCAATGACCTTCCGATGTGATGTAGCATCCATTTTGATTTATCTGCTACTTCCTCAGTATGTAAACCAACAGAGCTTTGGCTGTACTGCAGAACAATCAGTCATTCAATAAACATTAAGTTCCTAATATGTTATAGGAATTTTGCAAAGCACTGAGGATACTAAAGTCAAGAGATAGTCCCTCTACTCAAGGATCTTATAGTCTATTGGAGGAAACAACAAACAAATATGAACAAGTTACGTACAGGATAAGAATGAAGTAAATAAGAAGGAGAAAACGGTAAAATAAAGGGGGTCAGGAAAGACTTTCTATAGAAAATGGAGTCTTAGAAGTAACTTAAAAGAAGCCAGCAGGTTGAGATGAGGATGGAGAGCATTCTGGGTATGAGGGACAACTAGACAAAATGCCAAGATTTGAGAGATGGAGTGTGTTTTTTTATAGTAGAACAAGGGGGGAAATGTCACTGGATTAAAGTGTACATTGTAGGTGTGGAAGATATAAGAAGAATGGAAAAATGAAAGGAAAAAAAAAGCAGAGAAAGAATAAAATACCAAATGAAAAGATATAGCTGCAGATAGAGGTGCCATAGCAAAAGGCTGAAGGGCATCATGGAAGGATGTCAATGGAGGATTTTTCCTTTTTGGGGAATAGGACTGATTCTATTCCCCTATGTTCATGGAAAATAAGCTAGACAATACAAGAAACAGTTGAAAGTACATTGAATGACAAGTGAAAAACACTGGATCTTGAGAAGTTGAATTAGGTCACCTTTTCTCTGACAACCAGAGAGCGTGGCACTTCTTCAGTGTTCTTTTATTCAGTGTGCTGAAACATCATAATTGCTAGGGTAATGATTGAACTCCCAGATTGCCATCTTTCCTCTTGAACATAATCACACATCAGTGCCTAACAGAGCCACCTGGTGGTTAAATTATTATAAAGCAAGGTATAAAAAAGAAATATATAGATATAGATCTATACACACATACACTCACCAAATCAATTCATGACTGTCATATAGAAGTTAAAGTACAAAGTCAAAACGGAAGAGGGCTTATCCATAGATTAAGATATTTTCCAGATGCTTCTGTTGGCAAATGATATGGTACTGATTGCATTAAATCCTGGAACACTAAAACCTCCTAAGTTAGAGACTCAAACAAATGTAGCTTATCTATACTTGCGAAAAAACAGAATAAAAAGTAGATGAAAAATTCCTAATGTTGAGATTATGCTCTGGAGACAGATGGATGCCTTCAGAGATCATTCGTTGAAAAAAATATGTATATACAAACACACACAGAGCTTTTTTTTGTTTTTGCTGTTGTTCATTTGGATCTAACTCTTTGTGACCCTATTTCAGGTTTACTTGGCAAAGATGCTGGAATGCTTTGCCATTTCATTTTTCAGTTCATTTTATAGATGACAAAACTGAGGCAAATAGGTTTGAGTATCTAGTAACTTTCTGAGGCCAGATTTGAACTCAGGTCTATGTGCTGAACATCAAGACATATGTTTTTTACATATATACATGGGCTAGGCCCAAAATTAAATGAAAAGAGAATGGGTTAGATTGCCTTTGTTAAATTGTATAGGTTTTTTTTTAAAGAGAAGTATAAGCTTCTTGAAACAAAGATTCATATTTTCATTCAAAAATCCTTCTTGTTTTACTTTATTGATTCATTTGATTTTTATATTTTGTTTACTTCTGAATGTGTATACTCCTCCCCTTACCCTCACTGTGAGCCATTTTTATAACAAACATAAAAAAAATGAAGAGGCTGAAGAAGCAGTTCAGCAAAACCAACATCAAAAGTACTGTGTTCGATAGTATATGCAATATTTCACAGCCAGAGTTCTCCCCCCTTTCAATAAAGGGTAAATGTGTATTTTCTTGACTTGTTCCCAGGGCAACAATTCTCATCTTTATAATTGTACAATGTTCTGTTTCATTTTATAGTTTCTTCCTGTCGTTTTTATGGTTGTCCTCATGTATATTTTTTTCAGTTCATTTTATTTGATATTGCATCAGTTCATTTTAGTCTTCTCATGCTTCTATGAATTCTTCATATTTGTCATTTCTTATAGTGTAACAGTATTACAATACATTCACATACCATGTTTTATTTACCCATTTCCCAATTAGTGGGTATCTACATTGTTTCTGATCCTTTGCTCCAGTAACAGCAACAACAATAAAATGCCACAATGACAGTTTTGTTATACATAATATTTTGCTGTCATTGACCTCCTTTGGGTATATGTCTAGCAGTGAAATCCTTACACCATTTTTTGGGGTGGTGGCAAAACTTCTAATTCTTCAGAGAATAAATGGAATAATCAATTACTCCACCAGCAATATACTATTAAGTAGATCTTCCTCCACGCCCTCCAATATTGAATGTTCTCATTTTTTTCATCTTTGCCAATTTGTTGGATGTGAGGTTAAACTTCAGTGACATTTTGACTACATTTGTCTTAGTATTAGTCATTTGGAGCAATCTTTTATATTTTATTGTGTTTATTAGTAGCTTATATTTCTTATATAATTATGTATTCTAATATATAATTATATAGTAGCTTATGTAATTAATTAGTAGTTTTTGTGTTTATTAGTATCTTATAGTTCATGATTTGTTCATGTCTTTTGACCACTTATCCCTTGTCTCTTTGTCTTTTATATTTTTTAATTACTATACATCATAGATGAAATAAAATAATAGAAACAGAAATTTAGCTATAAAAGCAATCTTAGAGGCACCTCAACTCCAATCTCACCATTTTACAGATAACAAAACTCAGGCACAGAAAGGGGTTGTGACTTATCAAGAGTTATATAGCTTGTACATGTCTGAGGAAACATCTGAACTTAGGGATACATGACTCAAAGTTTATTGTATTATGTACCTTATCACAAGGCCTCCCATTTTAAACAAACATTCTATCATGTTAAAAGACTTTTTTTTTGCTTATGTTTTGTAAGATTTTTAGAATAAATGAGTATTTTATCAAAGCTCCCCATCCCCATCCTACATGCATTGGTATCATCATCATGTGGTAATGATTACCATGGGTTTCTAAATGATTATTTGTGCTAATTATTTTCTGAATTTGTAATCATTCTTGCATCCCTAGAATAATAAGACTTCATCCTAGGGAGTGATTTTTTGATATGTTGTTATGGTGTTTTTACTAGAATCTTACTTAAATAGATTTGTATCAATATTCATTAATGATAATGATACGCAGCCTTCTTTCTACTTCAGTTAGCAGAGTCCTATTTGTCCCAATAATATTGTTTTTTGTAATGGCACTTATTTATTTTTCTTGCTTCTAAGTAATTATTATTACAGCTAAGATTAGGACAGAGTACACCTTATTATTACCCTTGCTTTATTCAACCTGGAGTGAAGCCAAGAAAGATAGTCATTAAGCCCCTCCAAATCTACTCACCATTTTGAAGATGTTGGAAAGCCATTTAACTGATGACAAAGCTGTTCGGTCAATGAGCAGAGAAAATACTTAACATGCAAATATACTGGAGAGAAGTAAACACAACAATCTCCATACATATGAAACTATAACTTCTTAAAGTCAGAATTTTATTGAGAGAATAGTTTTTGATAGAAGGGGAAGAGAGTATTAGGATACTGGGCATTAACCAGGCAGCTGGGAACAGCCTGAATTTAATAAAAATGTGATCATCAACATATGGCACCCAAGTAAAAATTTATTGTAGGATTACATTCTTTTGTGTGCATTAACCTTGTATCAGTGATAAAGAGTATAACTATCCCTTACAAATGTTCAAAAGATTCTTAAGTTTAAAAGTGAATTTATTTTTCTGCATTACTTTGGAGCAGGCCTTCTTAAACTTTTTCTACTTGCAACCCAAAGTTTAAGAAGTGCTACTCAGACCAAAGATATCCTAGAGAATCAAGTAAAAACTACTTGAAATAATAAAAAAAAACTTTAGCAAAGTTGCAGGATATAAAATAAACCCACATAAATCCTCATCATTCCTATTCATTACTAACAAGCCCAACAGCAAGAGATAGAAAGAGAAATTCCAATTAAAATTACTGTAGACACTATAAAATATTTGGGTGTCCACCTGCCAAGGCAACCTAGGGCCTATACGAACACAATTATGAAAAACTTTTCACACAAATAAAGTCAGATCTAAATAATTGGGAAAACATCAGTTGCTCATGGTTAGGCCAAGCCAATATATTGAAAATGACAATTTTACCTAAATTAATTTACTTATTCAGTGCCATACCAGTCGAACTACCAAAAATTATTTTATAGAGCTGGATAAAATAATAACAAGATTCATCTCGAAGAATAAAAGGTCCAGAATATTAAGGGAATTAATGAAAAGAAATGTTAGGGAAGGTGGCCTAGTGTAATAT
>JAQQSZ010013172.1:0-11821 GCA_028646595.1 Phalanger gymnotis | reverse complement strand
CAGCAACCCTCCAGGCTGGCCTGGGCTGGAGCCCTGCTTCCCTCTGCTATTTTGTGGGTTCCACAGCTCTAGAATTGGTTCAGAGACATTTTTATAGGTTTTTGGAGAGACTTGGCAGGGACCTCACACTAGTCCCTGCTTTCCAGCTGCCATCTTGGCTCCCCCCCAAGCAACCCTTATCTTACAGGAACTAAGGGAGTTAACTATTTAAAGGAGTTCTTTTATAAAAGTGCTAAAAGGCAAGAAACATAGTTTTTAGTGTAGTTAAGGGCCTTCTAAGCGTAGATATAGTTTGATTCATAGTAAAGACAGAGTGTCTTCATCTGCTCTGCTTCATCACAGTCCGTAATTGGAAGAAATGAACCCTTCTTAATCATTCATGGAGGATGGAGATATGTGATCACTGAGAGTTACCATAAAGTTTTGAGAACAATCGATGCTAACATGCCTCTGTTTATTCTACAGATTGTTTTTGGAAAATGGATTCAAAATTCTACCGTGTATTTTTCACGCTCTCAGCATTAACGTTTTCAGTCACATTTTCTCACCAACAAGATGAGCAGAAAGTTCTGCTTGTTTCTTTTGATGGATTCCGTTGGGATTACATCTACAGAGTCCCCACACCCCATTTTGATTTCATCATGGAGCATGGTGTTCATGTCAAGAAAGTTACTAATGTTTTTGTTACAACTACTTATCCTAATCACTACACTTTGGTGACTGGTCTTTACCCAGAGAGTCATGGCATAATTGCCAATGACATGTATGATTCTATCTGGAATGAAACCTTCTCCTTGGAGGACATGAAGATCTATGATTCAGAGTTTTGGGAAGAGGCAGTGCCAATATGGATTACCAATCAAAGAGCAGGCCATGACACTGGCGCTGCGATGTGGCCTGGGACAGATGTGAAAATACATGAAGAATTTCCTGCTTATTATATGCCTTACAATGAGTCTGTTTCATTTGAAGACAGAGTGGCAAGACTTATTGAATGGTTTAAATTAAAGAAACCTATAAATCTTGCTCTTCTTTACTGGGAGGATCCTGATGAGATGGGCCATAATTTAGGTCCTGACAATCCACTTATGGACTCTGTCATTTCTGATATTGACAGTAAGTTAGGATACCTGATCCAAGAGCTGATGAAAGAAAAGTTGTGGAATACCGTGAATTTAATTATCACAAGTGATCATGGGATGACACAGTGTTCTGGGGAAAAGATTATAGAACTTGACCAATATGTCGATCCAAATGACTATTTTCTGATAGACCATTCACCAGTTAGAGCTATTTTGCCAAAAAAAGGTAAGTACCCGTACTGATTGACCTGATGGGTGATTTTAAGAGAGAGCTTTTTTGTCTTTGTCCCTTTTGTCTTAACATAGCTTATTTCTGTAACCAGGTTAGAAAGCTTAGATAAGAGCTTCTGATCTCATTTTAACATCAAGCTGTGTCATAGGAAGGAGGGAAAGAAACAAGCATTTATTAAGCACCTACTGTGTGCTAGGCACAAATAGATGTATGTGTATGTATACATGTGTGTATATGTGTATAATGTGTGTGTGTATAAAATCTTATTTGATCCTCATAGTAACCCTGGAAGGTGCCATTATTATGTTCATTTGAAAGTTGAAGAAACTGAACCAGGTAGAGGTTAAGTGACTTGAACACGGCCCTACTAAATCTGATTGGATTATTGTCCTCTTTCTCTTCATCCTGGCCCCTACCTGCCTTTCCAGTCTTATATGCAACACCCCTCCACCCACACTACAATCCAAAATGCTGACCTCCTTAACAGATGTCAAAACCCTATGCTCCATCTCTCCCATTTTGTTATTGTCGTACAGCTTTTTCAGTCATTTACAACTCTTCTTGACCCCATTTGGGGTTTTCTTAGCAGAGATACTGGAGTGGTTTGACATTTCCTTCTTCAGTTCATTTTGCAGATGTGGAAACTGAGGCGAATTGGATTAAGTGACTTGCCTAGGGTCACACTGCTAGTAAGTGTCTGAGGCCTGATCTGAACTCAATTCTTCCTGATTCCAGGCCTACCATTCCATCCACTGTGTCACTTAGCTGCTCAAAAGTTACTGGAGAATGTAGGCACATAGTAAGAGCTCGATAAATGCTCGTTAACTGACTGAAACACCAAACAGTAAAATAAATTCTTTTATCTGCATTTTTAGAAACCGGACTTGTATATAGGTATTAATTGTTTTGCTGAAGAGTTGCTTTCCAGGAAATATGATTGAGAAAATAAATTTCATTTTCCCATTGGCTTCCATTACAAAAATTCCTATGCTTCCTCAGGGGAAAAAGAAAAAAAGGAAAAACCCCCAAGGAAATCATGGAGAGGAAATGGAGAAAGTGGTGTCTTGGTCTATGTCATTCTGAATGTTATGGTCAAAGGGTTAATATCATGGTCTGAATTTGGTCCGAAGCGCTTTGTCAGCTTCCTTCCCTACATTCTTAGCTGTTCTTTAGTTTTCAATGGATCCCCTAATTCCACATTTTTTTCTACCAAAAATTGCCTTCTTTCCTGCTTTTGCTCGAGTATTAGCCATGACTGACCAATGGTGTCTTGTTGTCTACAGACTCACAATTACACTGTAATCTTTTATTTCCCTAGTAAATGCCACTAAAAATGCATAATGCATTCCAAGTGAAAAATTCCTTAAATTGAGGTTTCAAACCCTATTAGATGAAATCAGTGACCCCACTTTATTAATACTTTAAAGTGGGTCTCCCTGCAATGGTGACACATGGCAGGGAGGGGCAGAGTTGGGGAGGAGCCAGGAAGAATTTCTCCACATAAGAAGACTAAATAAATGTTGTTGCATTTGGTTGATTGCTTTTCACCATGGTAGTGCATCTGTGTTTTGGAAATGTTGTTGAGTTAACTCCTTGTATGACTTCAGGAAATTTTCTTTCCCTGCCTGGGCCTCAGTTTCTTCATTTGTAAAATGATGGAGTTAGACCGGATGACTTCTAAGAGCCCTGTCAGCTTATTTTTAAAAATTATGATTTTTTAAAATTAAAAATGATTGTTTATTTTAAAATTATGATTCTCAATGACCAAAAGAGCTTTTTTTTTTTCCCTTGGAGAAAGCTGTTGCTTCGATTACAATGTATCATCTGGTTTCAGTTCCTTATATTTTTCTATTCTCCTCCAGGTAAATTTGATAAGATTTATGCAGCATTGAGTAATGCTCATCCTAACCTGACTGTTTACAAAAAGGAAGACATTCCAGAAAGATTTCATTACAAGCACCATCATAGAGTTCAACCCATCTTGATAATGGCTGACAAAGGATGGACCATTATACAGAATAGATCCAATACATTCATGTGTAAGTATTTCAAGGTATATTATTACTTCAGTATAGTTTTTATTAATATCTATGCTGTCATTGGGGATTAATTACTGGTTGGATAACTCATCAGTTGGATAACTCATCAGTGCAGTCAGGTGGCGTAGTAGATAGAGTGTCAGGCCTGGAGTCAGGAAGACTCATCTTCCTGAGTTCAAATCTGCCCTCTGACACTTAATAGCTTACTAACTAGTGTGACCTTGGGGAAATCACTTAACCCTCTTTGCCTCAATTTCTTCATCTGTGAAAGGAGCTGGAGAAGGAAATGGCAAACCACTCCAGCATCTCTGCCAAGAAAACCCCAAATGGGGCCAGGAAGAGTGGGAAATGACTGGACAACAAACTAATCAGTGTTCTCCACTCATAGTTAAGCAAGTCTTTGTATCCTGAAAGTTGACAATTAACTTTCTTAAAGCAAATAATTTACTCTGTTTTCTGACATTGTCCAGATATAGTCTCTCCCCATTCTAATCCACCCTCCATTCAGCTGCCAATGATTTTCCTAAAGTGGGGGAGTCTGATTTTGTCAACCCCTCCCTCCCACCCTCACCCTAACACATAGACATCAATGACTTCCTACTATGTCCAGGATCAAATATAAACTTCTCTTACTTCCCCACTATTCTTTACTCCGCCCCCCTCACATGAACTCTACAGTCTAGCTCTACTGGCTTTCTTACTATTACTCTCAACTACATGCCTTGGTGCCAGCTAACTTGTCCCCCCATGCCTGGAATGCTCTGTCTCTTCATCTTTATGTCTTAGGTTCCCTGGCTTCCTTTTAAGACTCCCCTAAAAACTTACTTTCTGCCCAAGCCCTTCCCTGGTATCTCTATCTCACCCCCAGTGCCTTCCATCTAAAGACTGTTGAGTCATTTCAGTCATGTCAGACTCTTTGTGTGACCCCATTTGGGGTTTTCTTGGCAAAGACACTGAAGTTGTTTGCCATTTCAGGAAACTGAGGCAAACAGTTAAGTGACTTGCCCAGGGTCACACAGCTAGTAAGCTAAATAAGCCAAATTTGAACTCATGAATGTGAGTCTTCCTTATTTTAGGCCCTGAACTCTTATCTGCCACACAGAAGTCCAAAGATTACCTTGCACCAGCTCCATATACATCTTGTAGGTACTTATTTATTTCCACATTGTCTTTCTGGTTATGGTTATGAGGTAAGCCCCTCATGGGTAGAGACAGTTTTGTTTTTTGTTTATTTGATTTGCCTTTCTTTGTTGCTTCCCCCCACTCCACCCCCAGCTCTGAGTGAAAGTCAATAGTAACTGTTTCTCTTTGGACCAGCAAGCCTGAGGGTCTTCCCTTCCCACTTTGATTTTTTTTTTTATTATTAAAGGAGCCCTCCCTAGACTCACTTCTTAAAGAGGCCTATTCACTGAATGGGCATTACCTCACTCAAAGTGAGTACCTGAAAAGGCTTTGGCCTAAAAGGGCCAGGGTCTCTCATTACATCCTGGGCCATTTCCAGTCATCCTGATGAATATCTGGTCACTGGACCCAGATGGCTCTGGAGGAGAAAGTGAGCCTGGTGACCTTGCACGGCCCTCCCTCATGCAAATCAAAGTCAACTGCAAGTCATGTCATCATCTTCCTGATGTCATGGTCCTCTTCAAGAACAACAAACCCAACGACAGTCACTTAGCACGGTGCTTGGCACATAACAATTGACTTACAAGCTGGACCAACACTTTATAGAACAGAGGTGTCTAAAAACAACAAAAATCAAATTTGTAAATATGATCATTTTTTTCATTAATTTATAAATCTGTTCACTTTTGATGTACTTTATTTCTAAATGATTTTTAGTTGGTAACCTTAAAATTCTTCTGGCTTATTCTATGTTGTAAAGTAGCAGTTTTTTTTTCAGATATGGATCAGACTCAAAGGATACTAAGGACTCTTCCTACGAGAAAGGAAGGAAGGGAGGGAGGAAATAAGGGATAGAGGGAGGGAAAGAAGGAGGGGAGGAAGGAAGGAAAGGGAGGGACAGAAGGAAGTAAGGAAGAAGGGGGGAAAGGAAGCAGAGGAAGGGTGAAGGAAACAAAGGAAAGGAAGGAAGGGAGGGAATGAAGGAAATGGAGGGAGGGAAGGAAGGAAAGAAGGATGAAAAGAAGAACAGGAAGGAGGGAAGGAAGGAAAGAAAGGACAGGAAGAGAGGGAGAGAGGAAGGAAGGAATAATAATATTCATGATTCATAATTCTTATCTTATTTTTTGCTGCAGCAAATCAGGTGAACACCTTTAATGGGATCAGGAATTCAGGCAGCTAGATGGCACAGTGGATAGATTGTAAAACCTAGTCCCAGAGTGAGGAAGACCTGAATTTTAATCACGTATCAGATGATTTGTAGCTGTGTGAACCTGGGCAAGTAGCTTACGCACTCCTCACTTCATTTTCCTCATCTATTAAAAACGAGATGATAGTAAGACCTATCTCATAGGGTTATTGTGAGGGTCAAATGAGACAATAAAGTGTTTTGCAAACCTTAAAAAACTGTATTAATGTTAGCTATTGTTATTTTAGGGTATTGTGACAGATGCCTTTAAGGAGACTTTGGAGGAAATTTAAGGTCACTTGATTACTTTTTGACAGACAGTATCTTTTGTTTTCTTGATCTCATTACACATTTTCCTATAACAAGCATTAACTTGCAATGGTAATACAGTTGTTGGTTAGTCCCCATTTGAAACTGAAAGTCTTTCTGTATTCTTTGAGTATCATTTCTTCGGCCTCAGCTGCTTGCATGTTGATGTTATGCCAAGTAGCCGTGCCTTTGGAATGCATGAACCAACTTATTTGTATTTCCCATCCTTTGATCCTTCACTCCATAATTTCACTAGGTCCAAAACTCTTTAAGCTTTGACTTGAAAAACTCAAAAGTATACAATGTTCAGTTTGATGATGGATCCCCTAGAGCAAAAGTGACTCTGTTTTAGCCACAAGTCCTAAATTTTACCACATGCTAGTGGATTTTAGCTTTTTCCTTTGGTTGGCCATGTTGAAGGATTGAGTGTGATAACTAGGAAGCAATGGGAACTAAACTTAGCAGTATTTACACACCCAAATGAGAGCCATAGTTCAAGATAATTGCCTTTTGGCACTATACAGTCATTCAAATGATTCTGCCATTGGAATTCCCTTTTTTGAGTTGCCATCAGATGTAGCTTACTAGCTACACAAGAAAATCTCTCTTCTAGTTAAAAGATATCTACCCTTTTCCTACCTTGTCTCTCCCTTAATTCCTCCGTCCTCTGCTTTCATTGGCTTAGCTCTACTCATTTTAGCTTCTCTAAATATAAGCCAAATACTGGTTGAAAAGTAAGGTACCCTACGGGGAGTGGCTTGGCCATAGGCCAGACTGAGTTTCAGAATACGAAGAACACATCTTGGAGCAGATTGATATAAATTCATGTTCATGCATCCTGTACTGTAGGGGCAGTGGGGGGACATAGGTGGGGTGATGGATAGAGACTGGGCCAGGTATGAGGAAGACCTGAGTTCAAATCCGATCTCAGACATTTACTGGCTATGTGACCCTGAGCAAGTCATTTAACTTTTGTTTGCCTCACTTTCCTCATCTGTAAAATGTAATTATCACTATTGTAATAGCACCTACCTCCCATGGCTGTTGTGAGAATCAAACAGGATAATGTTTGTGAAACACTTAGCACAATGCCTGGCACAGCGTTGGTGCTATATAAATATTATTATCATTATCCTGTGGCAAGTTGATAACCTGGGTGTAATTGAGTAGTAAATTCCAAAGAATTTTAGAATTTAGAAATCAAGTTGAAGACTGACTGTAGAGTTCATAGCATGTGGTCTAGACATATCCTATTTGACTTTCCAATTTTTAAAGCAACTGCAGTGCATTTGTATAGCTTCTGTGCAAAAAAATACTTTTAAAACTCAACTAAGTTTGTATTTAACTTCAAAATATGAAAAACCAAATGTCAAGCACTTGGCTAACTCATCCTTTTTGTTTTTCACAGTAGGTAATCATGGTTATGACAATGAATTTTCTGACATGCATCCATTGTTCTTGGCCCATGGTCCTGCTTTCAAGAAGAATGTTTCAAAGGACTCCATGAACTCGACAGACCTGTACCCGCTGCTGTGCCATATTCTTGACATTCCTCCAATGCCACACAATGGATCACTGGCAAATGTAGAGGAACTGCTTTCTGAAACGGTCCCCACAGTGATTCCACACAGTACGGCGACTCCCCAGAGCAAGAAGAACCCAAGGATTTATAAGCTGCAGTCACGCGCATTCTTTGTGGGAATCTTCCTTGGTAGCATGATAGTGATCGTGTTTCTTCTAGTATTTGTTAAACATTTAACTCACAGCCAAATGCCCACCATACAAGAACGGAATGCTGAAATAGCTCAGCCATTGCTATGGTCTTAAGATTGCTTAAGAATGGAGATTTTTGTAGTTAATTGTTTGTTGTTAAAAAAAAAAATGTGATTCCAGGAAACCAACTTCAGAATTTGCATAGAAAAAACAAACAATGCTTTTACACACACACGTGCAGCACATATTACCACATACATACACACACACACACACACAAACTTGGACGAAAGTTCACAGTGCCGTTTACCTGCATGAGATTAAAAATATAACTAAGAGCATGTCTTAACTTTATTCTTTAGCCTTGGAGGAGATTAATATCCAATGTTAGATGAAATGGAGACATCTTAGACATGTGGTGACTTTTAATCCTTATAGATACCTCACTTTCGATTACTCTTAAAAGAAAATGAGTTTTATTTTTAAAAATATAAATTTTAAAAATTTCAATGCACTTTATAGACTACTGAGTCCTAACATTTAGTGAACTGATAAAAGAGAACTCTTCATGCCCCTCACTAGTGGATACTGCATTTTCCCTGTTATAAGAAGGGGGTGTGATTCTTTGCCTCTAAAAGAGATGCAGAGGTTGCTTCGTAACTATGTAATACATCTCCTTAAAAGTTAGGGGACATACATTAAGTGAAAACTGTCCTTGGCTAATTAGGCCTACTTTATACAATGAATGCACGTCATCACAGGCTCTCTAAAGCACATGATTCTCATTACACTTTTAGACAATGCTTCATATGAAAGAGTAGCCAGAAAGGTTACTTTAAAAGTATCTCTTTCTACTGTGAACTACTTTTAATCATTTTCCATTTAATAGTCTCACTCTGATTACCTTCACAATTCCAACATCAAGCTCATTGTAGTCTCTGTTATTAACTGAAATATATAGATAAGCTAAGGGGAACTTAGTATTTTGGAGTTCCAGCTCTTTGATATTATTCTTGGAGTATCCAATTCTTTTAAAAAATATTACTATTAACTATATAAAACCTAATAGGGCAAAAGTAGGACCTTTCCCTTCCTAAAATGGGATACAACCTATACAAGCACCTTTATATAGGTACACAACCAGTATACAAAGGATATAATATAATTAGTAGAGTTATGCTGTACTACTGCTATGCTTAGAGGCACGGTGGCATAGTGGATAGCGAGCTGGCCTTGGAGCCCCAAAAACCTGGATTCAAGATCTGCTCCTGATGTATACTGGCTGGGTGACCCAGGGCAACTCACTAAACCTCTCACTTTTTTTGGCCAACTTAATAGCTCTTAAAAAACTTAAGTAAAAATAATACAATGACCTCATCTGAAAATACATGCAACATTTTACACCTGCATCATCCTTCTACTCTTAAAAAAAAAAAACTAGAAACTTATTTTTTCTCCTTCTCATCTCTAACTCGTTAAAAAAGGAATTTTCTTCTAACAAATATGCATAGTCAAGCAAAACAAATCCCTTCAATAGCTATGCACAAAAATATCTATGAACTGTTCTGCACCCCACAAGCTGTTAGCTTTCTTTAATGGATGGTGAATTTCACTGTTGGTTTTCTGAAATCATGAACAGTCATTGTAAGGATCATAGTTCTTACAGCTTGCAAAGGTGCCTGTTTTTAGAATTGTCATCATGGTAGAAAAATGATTCTCTCGGTTTGCTCATTTCATTCTCCAGTAGCTTAGAAAAGTTCTCAAAACTGTTCACTCTCCAAGATCATAAATTGTGGAGAAGTTGCCTACCTGCAATGCTTGAGGGAGTTCCTTTATTAGATAGTTCCTTTTATCAGAGAAATCATGGGTCTGGTTTCTACACCCTAACATTACAATCAGTATTGATCGAATATCTTTCTTTATAAGACCCTAAAAACAAACCAAAAAAAAGCAGCCTTATGAAGAGGGAAGTATTGTCTTAAAGACCACTCAGAATACATGTTAAAGTGATAGGCACATATGAGTCAGTAACTGGCAAGAACTGAGTTTGGGCTTAGGGTTATATGTTCAATAAATACTTGCTCGAGATAAATGGACCAGCAATTTAAAGTTTTTAAAGAACATGCAACTTTTAAGTGTCTTCGAAATGTAGAGGGGCTGGGATTATGTATTTCATTTAAAAGATGTTAAATGAACTTCTGTAGTATGTGTAAGGTACTTTGCTAGGCGCTGGGGAGGCAGAGGGTCATAGGTGTTACCGTCTAAGGAATAAGTATCTTTTTATTCCCATTTAGTACTTTCCATGTGCCAAATGTCATCCTAGCCCCTCTCATTTCCAACTGTATCTTAGCACAAAAATATACTCTAAGGCATTTCTTCAAGGGCTCAAACAGCTTCTCAGAGGGAAGAGTGAGTATCAGGAAAGAAAGGGTTTTTTTTCTCTTATCTTAAATAATAAGAAATTATGTCATTTCTCTTAGTAGATAAATTCTCTAAAGTAGGTCAGAAATGTAGCCCATAGAATGTTTTTACATATAACTTGATACCTATTTGTACTAATAATTAACAAAAACACATGCTGTGATTAAGTATTCAAAAATTGTAAGAAATAGGATATTTTTTTAAAATTTACATAGCGTATGACTATAACTGCACTTTGATGCGTTCTAAAAGAATGTGAACAGATCATTTGTTAGGTAATAGTATTACTAATGCTTATTAACACCTGAGTTGTTTTACATAATAAATGAATGCTGGTTGCTAGACCGAATACCTGTTTATAAGCTTCTTTAAGCTGTGAAACATGATACTGATATTTAATGTCAAGAAGCATAGAACCTGGGTCCGTCATCTCAGAAAACGTATGCGTCGCTGTCAACTTGCCCTTTTTTAACTTACCTGTAATCTCGAGATGTTGCTATGTGGATGATACAATTGGAATGAGATGGCTTTGAGGGTAAAATGCCCAAAGTTTTATTTTCTCCTGTAAATTCATCATGAAGTCAGTTTTTTCCCCTTTCTAGAAGTTGCTAATACTGTAAACAGTAAGATGTAACAAAAATTATTTAATAATGAAGAAAAAATCAACCTTGTTATAATGCTATTAAAATTAAGATTCTAATATGCATCTCTAATTGTTCCTTTTATTTCTAAATATCAGACTTTCTACTCTATCAGGAAAAACAATGTTCAAAAATGAATCTGGGTGGGTGTGAGCTAATCCCAGCTAGTGGGGAGATTGAGGCTATAGGATCTCCTGAGCTTTAGAGTTCTGGGCTGAAGCAGGCTAAGCCTATTGGGTGTCCCCAGTAAATCAGACATCAATATGGCAAGCCCACAGAAGGGGTGAACTGTCCCAGGTCCCAGATAGAGCAGGTTAAAGTCTCCATGTCAGTCAGTAGTGGAATCAGCCCATGAGCAGCTCTTATACTTCCAATCTGGACAAAACAGAGAGACCCACTCTTTAAAAAAACAAATCAAGAATGGAAAAAACAAAAAACTTCAAACAGTTTCCATTTTTCAGTTACTTTCTTCAGGATTCCGGCTGACTATATTTTTTCATGTGAATCAATCACAAAGTTTATTATCACAAATTTATTAAATGTGTTACATTCTAGGCATTGTGCTTGGTGTTGGAGATAAAAGATAAAAATGAAACAATACCTAGTCTCAAGGGGCTCACATTCTAATGGGATAGACAATACAAATGAAAAGCTTCAGTTGCAAGTCAGATGGAAAAGTCCCATGGTCCTTAGGGTACAGTTGCAATTCGATGTTAAGAGTCTTCTTTCACGGCATTATTTAATGTCACTGTTCCTAGGGCTCTTAGGCTGTCCCCATCATGGTCTGGACAATCTACAGAACAATAAATCAAACTCTGACTGTGACGTTTGCCCATTTCCAAGGTGTAGATGCTCACAGTGAACTTTTAACAGCTGTCTCTCAAGAACTGGTTCAAGAAATGGTGGTCAGGATGGTGGTGGTCTTTCTACTTGTCTGTCACATGTTGCTTTGTGTCTCTCCCTCTGGGTGTCTTGGTGCTTCAGCTAAATTGGCTTGTCTTCCCTGTGTTTGCAGTTAACTGGTATTTGGTGAGCATGACTCGCTCTTTCTTTACAGAAGTTGCTTCCCTGGATGA
>JAQQSZ010013171.1:0-11821 GCA_028646595.1 Phalanger gymnotis | reverse complement strand
GTACTTCCACTCAAAAGAAACAAAAGCCATGCTAATGAGACAATTTTGCTTAACAACACAAGTGGGCTGGTGGGTGCTGAGGTCAGGTCTTTCTGAGTTTCCCTAGGGTTACACTGAAGGTCACAATGAGAGGTGTGGGGGAGGAGTGGTCTGGCCACTGGATGTCACCTCCTCCCCTAGGGCTGGATAGCCTCAGCCACTGGTGGATGCCTGTGCTGGGGTTTGTGCATTCCCCTGGCTGTGCAGAGGCATGCCTGGGGTTCCGGTGTTGGCACTTGCTGACTCCATCCCCCTCGGGCTCAGGATCTCTTGCTGGTCTCCTGAAGTGGGGCTTGCCGGAACACCTCTGGTCCTGCACTGGACCCATTTGGCCAAGCAAGAGAGACCTTTTATGTCGATCTCCCTAGTCTCCCAAGCTGTACCCCTAGGTTACACTATTTCAGTATTTTTCCTGGGGCAATATTTTCTAGGTTTTTCAAGGTCAAGGGGAGGGGACGAGGGAGGGGCAGAGTGAGAGCACTTACACTTTACTCTGCCATCATGGCTCTTGGAAGTTCAAGTAGATGACTTTTATACATTTAGTCTGTGGGCTGATATGCCTAGGAGTAGCTGCTCCTGCTGCTGCAGGCCCTGTCCTTCTCTGTCACCCAGGTCCAAGAGACTCTCATTCTGTGCTGAGAGGTTTGGGAATCAATGGTGCTGCTGGTGATTGAATTCCCTGGGGCCTGCTCCTGCTCCATTATGGCCAAGTCTGTGCTGGTGCAGCCTGCGTGCTCTGCGCTCTCCCAGCCTAGACCAACAGATCCTTCTCATTGACTGTCCAGGCCTGTCCTGGGCTGGAAATCCACCACACTCTGTCTCCCAGTGGATTCTGCCACCTTAAAATGTGTTCAAATTCACTTCTTTGAGGCACCTGAAGGAATTTGTGGGAGAGCTCTGGTTTCGCTCTACCATCTCGGCTCTGCCCTTTTGTTTCTTCTTTAGCACAATGCCTGGCATTTAATAAATGTTTGCTGAGTGACTGGAGAGTCACCAAATTAGGGTTAGGTCTTTTAGTAGAGAAATCCTACCCTATTCCTGGGAAAGCTGTAGAAAGGAAAGGCTTGCTGGGATAGCTCTGCTCTCCCCTCTCCTGCTTAGAGTATGGCAGGCCTCAGAACCGAGGTCATAGGAGAGCAGAATTAGAGAGGTTCCTGCTAGTCTGAAGGTAGGAGTCCTTGAACCTTCTCAAAGAATATAGTAGTATTGTAGCTGATGTCATGCAGGAAGTGGTAGAGACTCCAGAGACCCAGTGAGGCCAAATCAAGTAAGCATAGGCAGGAGTCAGACTAGAGGAGGAACTCAGCTTTGGACAAGACACACAGAAGATGCATGGAATTTTAGATGGAGAGTCTCTGACAAGTCCTACGTAACTGAAAGATTGCAAGCAGAGGCAGCCACCATGTGGAACAAACAAAGGCAGAGGCAGCAGCCACGTGGAGCAAGCACTGGGACTCCAGGATTGAGGTTGTGCAGGCTAATAGGGCACAAGGAGTGTCAGGATAGGTGTCATGTGGCTACACCTCCCTCCTCCACACTATTCATCCCCAGGAGGTATTTCTCTATTTCCTTTCATTCCTTAGAGTCCTCTTGGGAACCTGAAGCCTTTTCTTTCAGGCTTGGGGAAAGTTTGTTTACTTTTCTTTGTTTTAAAGGTTTATCCAACACATTTTCTGATTCTCTTTGATAATATCCCCTTCTCCCTAGATTGTTAGTGTCTTCTTCCCTGAAGTTACTTTGCTCCCCTACCTCCCATATTAGTCATATTGTGAAAGAAGAAATAGTTTGCAAAATAGTTACAGTTTGCAAAAGGAAAAAAAAAACAACCACAGAAAAAATAAAGCAAAAAAAGGTATGCTTTGATCTGCATTCAGACTCCATCAGTTGTTTCTCTGGATGTGGATAGCATTTCCAATCATGAGTCTTTTAGAATTGTCTTGGACCATTGTATTGCTGAGAAGAGCTAAGTCTATCATAGTTGACCGCTGAACAATGCTGCTGTTATTATGTACAATGTTCATTTCATTCTGTTCATCTTGGTTTGCATCAGTTCATATTAGTCTTTCCAGGTTTTTCTGAAATTTGCCTACTAGTCATTTCTTGTAGCACAATAGTATCCACTACATTCCTACACCACAACTTGCTCAGCCATTCCCCAACTGATGAGCATCACCTCAATTTCCAATTCTTTGCTACCACAAAACAGCTGCTACAATTATTTTTGTACATGTAGATCCTTTCCCTTTTAAAGGTTCCCTTGGGATACAGATCTAGTAGTGGTATTGTTAGATCGAACAGCATACACTTTGACTAGCCTTTGAGCATGGTCCTGAAATTTGTACTTACTTTGGGAATCTCATTTTTTACTTAGCTTTGTCCTTCTTATTCCTCTCCAAGAGAATGTAAGCTCCTGAGAATAGACTGATTTGTTGTTGTCTCTACATCCCTAGTGTCTGGCACAGTACCTAGCACTTAGTAGGTACTTAATAAATGCATGTTTAATCAGATGCTTGTCCACTTAGCATTATGAACTAACTCATGTTTTACATACATAGAACACGTTTGCACAAAAAATTCTATTTGGATGTGTCTTAATCCGTTTGTGGGAGGTTTCCCAAATTTACTGTTTCTGGTCTTAAGAAAACATTTTTGGGGTATAGACTTTAATTGTTGTAGGGAATTCCCAGTGAAAGCATTACCTCCAATATTCATCAGCAACTGCTGTGAAATTTATATTTTTAAAGAGTTTGGTGCAGACACTGAGAGGTTAAGCAAGGAACTCACAGTCAGTATGTGTTAGAGAAAAGGCTTGAACCAAGGTATCCCAAACCTTATACTGACTCTCATTCTGGGGAAATTAGGTGGCTTCTTTCTACCTCTCTTGTTCTTTGTTTCTTCTTCTGCAGAAGGAGAGAACTGAACTAGATGGTCTTTAAGGTCCCTTAAGATCCTATAACTTTTGTTCCACAGGCCAGTAGAGCAGATGGTGAGAAACGTGGCATACATCTCATTGGTAATTATTCTTTATCATGCCATATTCCAACCAGGCCCTCCCTCTGAGTCTTTCCTCCTATAGTGCCTTTCTTTTCAGAAAGTCTGTGGAGATCCTTCAAGAGACCCTGCCTGTGATCAGAGAGAGCACAACTAATTCAGAAGGACAGAATATTATATAGACCCTGACACTTGAAATCATCATGGGGATACCTTTCACAGGGTAAATTGTGATGGATACCTTGCTGCCAATTGGTGATTTGCCAGTCGAAGCATCTCAGTCTCTCCACTGTACTGAGTGAGTCAATTTGACCCAGTGTTCTATTTTTTCAGTATATTTCTTAGAGGAGTGGATGCCTCCCGGCTGGTCCCTGTAGCCAGTCTAAGATTTTAGGGATTTCTGCACAGGAAGAAAAAAATATATAGACTCTAAAATGGAAATGTAGGTGCCCATACCTGATATGCACTAAGAGCTTCCCATCTAGGCTGACCCTACAGATATATTGTTATTTGTTCTTCACTTTTGAAGAAAACCAATGATATCACAGGGTGATGTCTTGACTTGTGGAAGTGAATTGGATTTAAATGATGCAGAGTTGCACAAAGACATCAGCCTCACTCTCTCTTCCTGAGTCATTGAAGTCCAGTGGCAAGGCAAAAGTCAGGATGACGGGTGATGGCCTGTGATGCAGTGAATGACCTTGGTATCTTTGATGCTTGACCAAGCTCTAAGCACTCCACAGCACCTATTTCAGCTGCCTTTATGACTGTTGGAATACATTGTTCTCATCCACTCATTCCTGTAGAGGAAGTCTTCTCATGCTTGAAGTAGATATCCCCTTACCTCACCCATGGGTTTGAGGCCAGTTGGTCCATAATATGTATGTGATAAATGCTTATTGTTAATTGGCTGACTAGTTTCCTTTTAATCCATTATGGATTGAATTTTTCTAAACTTTTTTCAGACATTTACATTTTAAGTCTGTGGGCAGCCCCATGCCAGGGTGCTCATACCTGTGTGCTTACCCAAGGCTCCCTAAGCTGCTCCCCAGTTATCATTTATCCCAGTGTCTGGGTTGATCAAAATTTCAGAAGAAGTAGACTAAGAAAGTGGACAATGCTTCCAATGATTTCCCTTTAATTGTTGTTCAGTCATTTATCATTTCCTTCTCCAGCTCATTTTACAGATAAGGAAACTAAGGAAAACAAGGTTAAGTGACTTCTAGTATCACAAAAGCTAGTAAATGTCTGAGGCTGGATTTGAACTCATGAAGGTGAATTTTCCTGATTCCAAGTTCAGTACTCTATCCACTGCACCACCTAGCCAAGTTTCTTTCAATCAGATTTTTGGATTGGCAGTAATCCTTTCAAGGATGCTTAGAGGATCATAGGATAAAAGGGACCTGGGAGACCACCTAGTTCAACCCCCTTATTTTACAGAGGAAGAAACTGAGTCACAGAGAGGTTAAGTCACTTACACAGGTAGTAAAGTGGTAGAGGGGCAGATTATAAAGAAAGAAAGTAAAAGAAGGAAATGAGCATTTGTTAAGCACCTGCTGTGTGCTAAGAACTTTGTAAATACTTTCGTTTTTGGTTTTCATAACAACACCGGAAGCTAGGTACTATGATGATACCTATTTTGCATTTGAGGAAACTGAGGCAGGTAGGGGTTAAGGGACTTGCTCATGGTCACATGGCCAGCAAGTGTCTGAGGCTGGTTTTGAACTCAAGATTTCTGGTCCAGCACTATCCCCTGTGCCATTTAATTGCCTCTAGAGTATTGCAATCCAATATTCTTTTATCAGCAGTCTTCTGTTTATCCCTTTTTTACTTCAGGATCTTATAGCTGCTATAGTGTAGAGAGAAGAGACAAACTCTTGATTTTTGCCACTTTGCCATTGAACCAACAACTGGGACCACCAGTTGCTGCTGCTTCTACTCTAGTAATTTTTATTGGGGGTTTAGGAAGAAGAGATGAGACAGACCCTGAAGAGCTGTGCTTTGTATACAGTGACTCTGAGGAAGACTCGGGTGTTATGGAGGTGAGGAGGGAGGGGAATTGGATTAATAGATGCCATGAGATTTCACTAGGCAATCAACAAAACAAATGAAGTCTTGATTTTAAGCATTACAGATTTCCATGTGTAAATGTTCATACTGAAAATTTAACAACTGGCTCTTGAAAGCTGGTTCAAGCCAACTCCAGAACGCTATTGCCTATGGGTGTGGAAAGATGTTGGAAGATGATTGGGAATTGTGGTCCATGAAAATGTAGCACTGTTCAGTAGCTAGGCTCCATTTTGGGTAGAGTACTGGATTTGGAGTCAGGAAAACTGGAGTTTGAATCCTGCCTCAGTCTCCTACTAACTACATAATCTTGGGCGAATCAATGAATGTCATCTCAGTCGCCTCATCCATAAAATAAGGATAATAACAGTCCCTGTTTCACAGCTTTGTTTGTGAGGGCTAAATTAGATGATATATGAAAGTGCTTTGCAAACACTGAAATGCTATACAAATGTTTTATATATGTGCATATATTTGCAATTTTCCCATGTTTAATAAACCACATGGCTGTAGAAAGTTGATTGCCTACATAACATAAAAAAATTAAAATTGAGTTGGGAAGTTTCCCAGAGATAGGGGGAAAGGCTAGATTCTAGACATTCTATATCCTGAATCAATATTTTCAAAGCAATATTTTATTTTTCATTCCCTAGTATAACTTCAGAACCTGTTCAGTGAAGGTTTCTCTTTTTTCAGCTCTTTGAAGAGGGCAGCTGGAGCAGGGGAAGGCTGGTAGGTGGAATGGGTCTGTCTGCATAGAGAAACTCCTTTGAACATTTGCTAGAGATCTTGATTGGAACCCTGGACTGGAGTAGAGCATGACTTGGCGGGAAAAAGTATAAAGCCACTCATCCTTGCCTAGAAATGTAGGCTTACAGAAGGCAAGACTTGAATTGGGGTAGATTTCTATTTTGCTACTATAGTTACCTGAGATACCCACCAAGTGCATAGACAATCTTCCCTGGTATCACAAGTCTGTACAATGCTCGGTAACGTCTAGCCCAAGCTCTGCTACTAAGGGAGTTCTGTGACTTGACAAGTCAATTCATCTCTTTGGGTTTCAGTTTCCTTGCCTGTAGAATTAGAAAATGTCTAAGGCCCTTCTATCTATATCATCCTTTGGTTTTAATTTTCATAGGAATTTAAGTGAAAAGAAAGGTGCTTCATTTTATGTTTCTTTGGCCCTTTTCCAAACTTTAAGAAGGGGAGGTATCAATCAGTTCCTATGTTCAGAGATTAAATTCATATGATCTATATCATATATGACCTTCTCAAGGTGATACCAGGTTCAAGGTGTGTCATGACATAGTGGGTAAAGTGTTAAACTGAGAGTCAGGAAGACCTGGACTTGAATCTCACCCTTAACGTCTGTTTACTGTGTGACCTTGGGCAAATCCCTTAGCCTCTGGGCTTCACTTGTCAAATGAGGATAATATAATAATGATAACCCCTCCCTCTAAGCATTGGTTCAGGTCAAATGAGAATATGCATATAAAACACTGTGCAAACTTGGAAGCGTTCTATGTATCCAATATCATTATATGGTTCCTCATTCTTCAGTGTCCTCAAAACCCAGCATTAGAGCTATTTTTGAGTCACAAGATTTTGCAATTGCTTTTCTGGTCTGGGCCTCTAGGCAGTGAATTAATGCTTGACAAGTTGTTTCCTTTCCTAATCTCTCCAAACTCCCTAAAGACAATGTTTTCAGAGATGGTGTAGGTCCAACAGAGTAGAGTAGATCCTGAAACACAAGTAACTAGGGGAGAATCCTAGTCTTTGTTTGGGATTCCCATTCTGGTCACACTGATATTCCACTAGGGCTGGTGATGCCCAACACAAGCAGCCAGTATATTTTGTCTAACAGGCCACCCTTGAGTTTTGCAAAGATACATAGACAAATAGGAAGATCTGGACTTCTTTGGAAGCAAATCAAAACCTATGTGCTTGCCTTTAAGAGAAAGTATTATAGTCCTATTCTTTTCAAAATGAAGGGTCTCCCCTAAGATTTCCCAAAGGATTGTATGAAGATGTAGGAAAGAGCTTGGAGGCCAACAAGTGCACAGAGCTACATGAAATCTTGTCTGTTTTCTGGCTATTTTCCAACTCACAGGTTTTTAAGGGCTCTTCTGGAACTTCTCCCTTAATAGTTTTCTCCTCTCCCTCCATCACTTTGGCCCTCCTATCTGCCCACAAGCTCAAGTGAGTTGTATAGAGAAGTATGCTGACAAATGTTTAACAACTGTCTGGGGAGGGGTGCAGGATGTACTTGTGACAGACTTTTTAGCTTTAGTCTTCATAATTAACTTTTTCTTCTCACTTTCTTAAGTCTAGTAGACAATTAGCAAAATAATAAATCAAGCCTTGATTTGTAGTGTTTGCAGATGTCTGAGGTGTAAATGCTCACACTGAAAAATGAACAATCTGCTTTTGCAAGTCAGTTTGAGCTGATTCTAGCACACACACACACACACACACACACACACACACACACACACACACTCCTCCCCTCTACTCCTCTCCCCCAGTTGTGTGTGTGAGAAGGGGAGAGGTGGGTGTGGTTATTGACTTGACAGAGGTGCACCCATGATGAGGAAGGTCTTGTAAAATAGAATAGGAACACAGATCTAGATTTAAAAGTCCAACTCCCTCATTTTTTTCAGACAGGGAAACCGAGACCCAGGGAGACGAAATGATTTGCCCAAAGTGATATGGGTAGCAGGTAGCAGGGCTGGAATTCTAACCTTGGTCCAAGTCCAGATCTATTCTTTTGTCCCATTGTAACACACTACTCACTAAAGGGATGATGGAGGAAATCATAGAATCTCAGAGTTGGAAGGGGCCTCATCTAGTCTAACTCGTATGTAAGGAAAAAGCTCCTCCACAGCACACCTGACAAAGGGCTCATTTAGCCTTTGTCTGAAGACCTCCAGTGACAGGGAATGCACCACCTCTCCAGACAGTCTTATTGTTCTTTAGGGTAGGCCTAATTATTGGGAAGTTTTCCCTTACATCAAAGCCTAACTTTATCTCTCTGTCACTTCCAGCCATTTCTCCTCTAGGGCCTAGCAAAATAAGTCCAATCTCTCTCCCAAGTGTTAGCTTTTCAAATACTTAAAGGCAGCTATCAAATCCCTCTTGAGTTTTCTCTTCTACAGGCTAAAAACATCTAGCTCCTTTTCTCATCTTGGTTGTTCTCCTCTGGATATCCTTTGGTTTGTCAGCATCCTTTTCAAATTCTGGCACCCAGAACCAAATGCTGTATCCAGATGTAGTCTGACCAGGGCAGACTAAAGTGGGATTGTTATCTCCCTAGTCCCATGATCTATGCCTTTCTTCACACAGCCTGAGATCACACAGTAGCTTTTTGGGAAGGATTGTATCGTAGAGATCTAGCCACAGTGCTCTTCTCTTTAAGCATATACAGCCTATCAAGACTCTAATTAGACTCAGCTTAATTCTTTCTCTATCCATGTCCATGATCAATAAGAAGGAGGGAGAAATGATTGTGTCATTTGTGAAGTCTGAACATTTAAAATGAAGCCATCAGTAGGGAGGGAGAGAAAAAGCAGTTACCTTTAAGAGAGCCAGATCTCATGAAACAAGTGTTGGTCGTAGGTACTTTTACTGATGGGCACCGAGGACTCCTTTTCTGTGTTGAACCCTCTCTTGTTTCCCTGTTAGGAAATTATAACTTTGGAGACACTCCTTTGCACGGAGAGGGAAGAAGAGGAGTTTGAGGAGAGACCCTTTGGCACAGAGTCAGTTTTGTGAGGATTGTTGTCTAATTGATTATGACATTTCTTAGTGTATTTGGACAGGGGGACATGCCTTGTGACATGAAGCAAACTACTTTATCAGGGATTAGCCTTCCTCATGAACTTTCTTTTCTCCCTTTCTTCTCTCCCTCCTTTCTTTTCTTCTTTCCTTCCATGACTTTTAAAGAAGGAAATCTAGAATTCCTAAAAATACACAGAAATAAAGAGAAACATCTAAACATTAAAAACCAACAAGTATATGTCTTACCCTACCTTCACATTTGGCAGAGGAGGAAACCGAGGCCAGGGTGGTAAACCAATTTTCCTGAGGTCACACACGTAGTAAGTGGGCCAGCTAGAACTATTGTAGACTTCAGGTCTCCTGATTCAATGCATATTCTTTCCACTAGACCACATTCTCTCCTATGTCGCCTTGGAATAATTTCACTGTGTAGGTCACATTGCAAGATTGAAACCCCGAAACAACAGGAACCAGATCATCTGTTTCTGTATCCTTGAAAGTGATCAGCATAGGGCTGAATATGCACCAGGTGTTCAGTGCACACCTATAAAGGGAATCATTGAGCGAATAAATGACCTTGCTCATTTTCCTAATTATCTATGTGCTTGCTTCAAGGAGATAGAAAAAGTCCATTTCTCTCACCTCTAAACAAAAAAGTGAGCTCCTTGAGAAGAAGCTTTATCTGTCCACTTCAACACATATTGATAAAATGCAAACTACGTGCAAGGCAGTGGGGATGTGAAAATAAGGAGTTTACATTCCACAAGAGCAATACATGTATATAGATAAGCAAACACATAGTTAAGAGAGAGACAACAACAAAAAGTTGAGCCATGTTAGGGGAAAAAGGAGGATAGGGAGGAGAGGATAGGGAAAAGAGATAGGACTTGGACTGGATGGAGTGATGATAACTTATGATGGAAAGAAGACATGGCCACTAAATTCTTTACTTTGTATTTCCTCCCTGCCAATGAGATGTTTTGGACTGAAAAGGATGGGACAAAAATGGCTAATACAGACTTGTAAGATAAGTAAGGAGGTAGTTTGTCAATGACTTGGACAAAAGAATAGTTGGCATATGTGCCAGGTTTCAGAAGATGTGAAGCTGGGGATAGCTTACCCATTGGATGATAGTCATCATTCAAAACTAGCTTGGCAGGCTGAAACTAATAAGACAAACATTAACAGGAATGCATGTGTAGTGCCTGGGGTCCACCCTCTCACATTTGGTAGCCCTACCCTGAATTTGAGGTATTTTGTGTGGGTCTGCGTCCACTCAAAAATCCTACATCACAAGCTCCCATCAATGTGTTTACTTGTACTTAGATGGAGGACTCAGTTGTTTAAAGCACAGACATTTAATAAAAGAGTATAGTAAGAAAACTAGCCAAAGAATATTTTCCCCATAAGCATGAGATTCACTTTATGACAAATAAAAACCACCATCGGTGAAAGGGAGTGGACATACCTGGTAATATGCACATTGGGAACATGGATGACCAGGGTACATGCAAGGAAGGACAAGCACATGGGAAACCCTTCTGTTCTTGTGTGTTATGTGGTCTCTGCTGGATCCAGTTTTCTATTGGCTATTGTTAGGCATGCCTCTACTGGGCATATGGTTGTGAAACTTCTGTTTTCTGGAGTCATCAATGAAGGGGATATATCTTCGCGATAAGAAGAAAAATAGATTCAGGCTTTTCTCTTATAGCTTAAAGTCCAGGCACCTAAGCTTTCATTCTTTTTTATAATACCCTCTCAGGGGCTACTTCCCCCACTGCCAGTTGCCCTGGCAGGCTGGGTCATCAGAAATGGCTGACTTTTCCTTCTTGGGGTTCTAGCGTTGACTAGGAGGAGATGTATTTCTAGTATTGTCTTTTACTACACCCCACCTCCTCTACTGGTCTGCTTCGTATTAACAATTAACAAGTATACATACCAATTAGTATTTAGCAAAGGTACTTATTAAGATGGCATCATGAATACAGTAGTCAAAAAAACAACCTCCTCCCTGTCCCACCAAAAGTCTAGGCCACTCTCCCACACAAGGTCCATGGTAAAAGTGGTATGAAACCTAGAATGTATTTATCATTTTCCTTTACTGTCATCTTAACCAATCTGATAGCTGTGAGGTGGTACCTCAGAGTTGTTTTATTATGCATTCTTCTAATCCATAGTGATTTAGAGGATTTTTTTCCTATGACTCTAAATAATTTGATTTCTTCTTCTGAAAACTGCCTGTTCATATTCTTTGACCATTCATCAATTGGGGAATGACTTGTATTCTTATAAATTTGACTCAATTCTTTATATTTTTGAGAAATGAGGCCTTTCTCAGAGAAACTTGCTATAAAATTTTCCCTAGCTTTCTGTTTTCTTTCTAGTCTTGGATGTACTGGTTTTGTTTGTGCAAAATCTTTTTAATTTAATGTAATCAATATTATCTATTTTATATCCCATAATATTCTTTATCTTTTGTTTGGTCATAAATTCTTCCCTCATCCATAGATCTGATAGCTAAACTACTCCATGCTTCCCTAATTTGCTTATGTTCTTTGTAGTTCTTAATGATGTTTGCTTCCAGGTGTGAGGTCAGTGATAGGCTAGGTGCTTTGCGGGGCTGGTTCCTTGAAGGGTACGGCATCTCAGGCGGGCACGATGATCTGCTGCTACTCTAAAATCTCTCCAGACTGTATAGTGCTTTACAGATTAGCTGCCTGGGCAAATTTATCTCAAGGATGCTTCTCATTTACCTCTCTACTCCTGTGGCTACTTTTTTTTATTTTTACTTTTTTATTATTTAATATATTTAGTTTTCAGCATGGATTTTCACGAAAGTTTGAATTACAAATTTTCTCCTCATTTCTACCCTCCCCCCCACTCCAAGATGGCATATATTCTGGTTGTCCTGTTCCCCATTCAGCCCTCCCTTCTGTCACCCCACTCC
>JAQQSZ010013170.1:0-11821 GCA_028646595.1 Phalanger gymnotis | reverse complement strand
GGAGGTCTCCTTAGCTACAGCTGCCCAGAGTCTCCTCATCAACACCATCTCAAGAGCCCTTAAACAAATTACAAACAGACCCAATGCAATTCATAGTTATCAGTACCAACATCTGGGTTTCAAAGATGGGGGGCAGTTTGCAGCTTGCCCAGAGTCTCAACACTCCTTCCATGAGTGTGTCCCAAAAATCAAATGCCAAGCTCTCCCCAGTTATGTCTAGTTTTTGGAGCCCTGAAGGCTTTGGCCTCCCCCAGGCTGGGTATGGGAAAGTTCTCCAACCCCAGGATCACATCATATACAAATCAATGACTCCTACTTGTCTCAGTGCTGACAAATACTCCAAGACAAAAAGATCCCACTTTATATGCCCCAGAATCATTAAAGGCACTTAAGAGAAGAAAAGTAAATTGTCCCACCTTAATTACTATTACATAATAATGTTAATGTTACACCTAATAGGGGTTTGGGCCTGGGGCTTAGCACTTACCAAGATTCAATGAAATAGCTGAATCAAGGCGTTTATCAAAGACACTGGTTGTAAAAATTCTTCCCCAATTCTCTGCTTCCCTCCTAATTTTGGTTGCATTAGCTTTGTTTGTATAAATACTACTTTCATTTAAAATAATCAAACTTATCCACTTTGCATGTCATAATGCTCTCTATCTGTTGTATGGTTATAAATTCCTCCCTTATCCATAAATCTGACAGGTAAACTATTCCTTGCTCTCCCAAATTGCTTATAGTGTCAGCCTTTATGTCTAAATCATGAACTTATTTTGAGTTAATTTTAGTATACAGTGTAAGGTATTGGTCAATGCCCAGTTTCTGCCACACTATTTTCCTGCTTTCCTAGCAGTTTTTGTGAAATAGTGAGTTCTTATCCCAGAAGCTGGCTTTTGGGGTTTATCAAAGAGTAGATTACTATATTTATTGACTACTGCCTCTTGGTTACCTAACCCAATCCACTGTTCTACCATTCTATTTTTAACCAGTACCAAATAGTTTTGATGACTTTATAATACAGTTTAATATCTGGTATGGCTAGGCCACTTTCTCTGGCATTTCTTTTCATTAATTCCCTTGATATTCTGGATATTTTGTTCTTCCAGAGGAATTTTGTTATTATTTTATCTAGCCCTATAAAATAACTTTTGGTAGTTTGCTTGGTATGTCACTAAATAAGTAAATTAATTTAAGTTAAAGTTGTCATTTTAATTTGTATTAGCTTGGCCTAATCATGAGCAACTGATGTTTTTCCATCGATTTACATCTGACTTCATTTCTATGAAAAAAAGTTTTTGTAATTGTGTTCATATAGGTTCTAGATTTGTCTTGGCAGGTAGACTCCCAAATATTTTACATTGTATACAGTAACTTTAAATGGAATTTCTCTTTCTATCTCTTGCTGTTGGGATTGGTTAGTAATATATAGAATGCTGAGGATTTATGTGGGTTTATTTTATATACTGAAACTTTCCTAAAGTTATTTGTTATTTGAAGTAGTTTTTTCCTTGATTCTCTAGGATTCTTTAAGTAAATCACCACATCATCTGCAAAGAGAGATAACAGTTTCTCCTTTGCCTATTCTAATTCCTTCATTTTTTTTCTTCTCTTATTGCTACACCTTTTCAAGGAATCATTTTGTCCTGTTAGGATCTGTAATTTTTCTTTTACCTCTATTACTTGGCTTTTAAAATCCTTCTTGAGCTCTTGCAGGAATGCTTTTTTGGTCTTGAGATAAATTCATATTCCATTTTCAGGTTTCAGATGTGGGCGTAGAGTCCATATTGTCTTCTTCTGAATTAATATTTTGAGCTTCTCTGTCCTTATAATATGATTCAATGTCCTTTTTTACACTTTTAGTTTGCTTCTTCATGGAGGTTGCCTTTATCCTGGCTTTTAAAGTGTATCTCTGATTCTGGAGCCCACGTGGGCCCTGTTTCAAGCTTCTTATGTTAAGAGCTCAGGATCTGGTTACTGGCTTTGTGTTTTATTGCCTCTAGTTTTGTCAGCTAGAAGCTATAAAATTCTACCACTCACTCGGCGCTGAGCTGGAGCTGGCTGGTGTGTCCTAAGCATCCAAGCCCAGTGAAGTCTTCCTGAATTTTCCCAAGATTACACTTAAGCTCACAATGTCAGGTGTGAGGGAGGGGTGATATAGCTGCAGGAAATCTCCTCTTCTCCTAGGGCTGTGCTAAAGCATGGGTAGCCTCAACCACTGTCTGCACTGTTGTCTGTCAATTCCCCAGGCATGCCTTAATACAATTCCCCTGGCTGCAGGAAGGCATGCCTGGGTTCCTGGAATTGGTGCTTACCAATTCCAACCCCATGGGGCTCAGGAACTTCCACTGATTTGCTGAGGTGTGCCTTGATGGTATGCTTCCCTTCCTGCACTGGTCTTCTGTCACCACAAGAGAGATTGGTCTCCACAGCTTCCTGACCTAAAATACTGCTGTGCCCCTACTTTTGGCTCCTCTATTTCAGGGTTTTTTTCCTAAGGCAGTGTTCTTTGAGTTTTTCAAGGTCAGAAAGGGAAGGACGAAAGATCTTAGAGTTTACTGAGTTATCATTGCTCCCAGAAGTTCAAGAAGGTAAGTTTCAAACCTTTAGACTGTGGAATGATAACCCCAGGAGAAGTTGCCACTGCTGCCACAGATCTGTGCTTCTGTCTCACCTAGCTCCAACAGATCCAGGTCCTGCACTGAGAGGCCAGTGGATCACCACAGCAGCTGGTGGGCTGGGTCTGCTCCAGTTCCTGTATGATCCTGCAGTATGGTTGGTTGTATTTCCACATGCTCAGTGCTCTCCCAGCCCATTGAAACAGATCCCTCCCATTGATCCTCTAGACTCCCTTGGGTTGGAAATCTGCCACACTCTGTCTCCTTATGGATTCTACCTCTTTAAACTTTGCTAAGATTCAGTTTTTAGGAGGTATCTGAAAGAATTTCTGAGAGACTTCAGGTATATCCAATCTTTCACTCCACCATCTTGGTTCCCTCCACCCCAATAATTTTATTCAAAGAATGACAATGATGAGACAGCATATCAAAACTTATGGGATACAGTGAAAGTGGTTCTTAGGGAAAATTTCATATCTCTGAATGTTTACATGAAATAAAATTGAGAAATATGAGGTCAATTAATTAAGCATGCAACTGAAAAAGCTAGAAAAAGAACAAATTGAAAATCCCCAATTAAACACTGAATTAGAAATACTGAATACTAAAGGACAGATTAATAAAATGGAAATCAAGAAAACTACTCATGTAATAAATCAAACTAGGAGCTGGTTTGATGTAAAAAAATAAAATTGCCAAACATGTGGGTAATTTTATTTAATAAAAGAAAGAAAAAAAAACAAATTACCACTATCAAAAATGAAAAGGGTGAATTCACCTCCAATGAAGAGGAAATTAAAACAATAATTGGGAATTATTTTGCTCAATTGTATGGATATAAACTTGACAATCTTAATGAAAAAGTTGAGTATTTACCAAAAAATGTAAATTCCCCACATTAACAGAAGAGGAACTAAAATAACCCCATCTCAGAAAAACAAAAAGAAATTAAACAAGTCACCAATGAACTCTCTGTGAAAAAATCCCCCAGGCCAGATGGATTTAAAAGCGAATTCTATCAAGCACTTAAAGAACAATTAATTCTAATACTATATATATATATATATATATATATACACACATACATATATATATGTATATGTATATATATATATGTATATGTATGTATATACATAGACCAATTTCCCTAATGACTATAGATTCAAAAATTTTAAATGAAATATTAGCAAAGAATTATAGCAACTTAACATGTGAATGATGCACTTTGATCAGGTAGGATTTATACCAGGAATGCAGGAATGGTTCAATATCAGGAAAACTCTCAGCATAATTGATCATATCAGCAAGAAAACTAAGAGAAACCATATGATTATCTCAACAGTTGCAGAAAAAGCTTTTGACAATATAGAAAATCCATTCCTACAGAAAGCACTGAAGGGTTGTAGCAACAATCTGGCTAACAGTTACTGTGGCTGTGTAAGACCAATAACACCAGAATACAGAAGTGCTGCTAACACAGATTCTTTGATCTGCTTTTCTAAGGAAAGCAACTTTAAGGGGTTGACAATCTCAGTCTAATCCAACATACATATATCATTCGCTTAATTCAGGGAGAAAATATCAGCCCCCTGAACTTCAGGGTAAATACAAACAGAAATTACAAACATCAACAGTCTTATCAAATCACAATACATAGTTACCAGAGAAGAACCAATGGGTTTGAGTAAGCAAAGCCAGGGGGCAGTTACAACAGCTTGTCCAGAGTCTCAACACTCCTTCAATGAGTGAGCCCTTAAAGTCAAACACCAACCTCAGATCTTATATACCAGTCTCAGGTCCCTGGGGCACTTGATTACCTCAGTGCTAGAAGCACTCAAACAAACAACAATGGAAAGTCCCATTTAGGGTGTGGGAAAGTTACTTAATCCCGAGAACCACCATATACAGAGTTTCCAGTCAATGACTCCCAATTGTCTTAGTGCTGAGACACATTGCAAGACAAGATCCCACTTTATCAGCTCCATTAAAACAAAGGCCAAAATCATTAAAGGCATTTAAGAGAAGAACAGCAAAAAGCCCCTCCCTGATTACCACTACAAGAGTATCGGAATAAATGGAGCCTTCCTTAAAATGATAAGTAACATCTACCTAAAACCATCAGCAAGCGTTATATGTAATGGGGATAAGTTATATATATATATATTTCCAATAAGATCGGGGTGAAACAAAGATGTCCATTATCACCACTATTATTCTATATGGTACTAGAAATAAGAGCAGGAAAAGAAATTTAAGGAAGTAGAATAAGGAAAGAAAAAACTAAGTCGTGACTCTTTGTAGGTGATATGATGATACACTTAGAGAATCTTAGAGAATGTAGTAAAAAATACTTGAAACAATAAACAACTTTAGTAAAGTTGCAGGATATACAATAAACCCACATAAATCATCTGCATTTCTATATATTATTAACAAAGCCCAACAGCAAGAGATAAAGAAATTCTCTTTAAACTTCCTGTTTATGTTATAAAATATTTGGGAGGCTACCTGCCAAAACAAACACAGGAACTGTATGAGCACAATTACAAAAAACTTTTCAAACATATGAAGTCATATCTAAGTAATTGGAAAAACATTAGTTGCTCATGGGTAGGCCCAGCTAATGTAATAAAATTGACAACTAGAAAATAGTATGGCAGAAACTGGGCATAGACCAAAGTCTGACACCGTATATCAGAATAAAGTCCAAATGGGTACACAAATTAGATATAAAGGTTGATACTATAAACAAATTAGGGAAACAAGGAATAGGTTGTCTGTCAGATGGGGAACGGAGGAATTTACAACCAAACAAGAGATAGAGAACCTTATGAAATGCAAAATGAATGATTTTGATTATATTAGTTTGAAAAGTTTTGCATAAACAAAGCCAATGCAACTAAAATTAGAAGAGAAGCAGAAAACTAGGAAAGAATTTTTACAACTATTGTCTCTGACAAAGGCCTCATTTCTAAAATATATAGAGAATAGAGTCAAATTTACAAGACTACAACTCATTTTCAAATTGATAAATGGTCAAAGGATATGAAGAGGCAGTTTTATGAGAAAATAAAGCTATTTATAGTCATATGAAAAAAAGCTCTAAATCACTATTGATTAGAGATATGCAAATCAAAGCAACTCTAAGGTACCACATCACACATATCAGATTGGCTAATATGACAAAATAGGAAAATGTTGGAGAAGATGTGGGAAACTTGGAACACTAATCTATTGCTGATGGAGCTATGCACTAATCCAACCATTCTGGAGAGCAATTTGGAACTATGCCCAAAGGGCTACAAAAATGTGCATATGCTTTGTCCCAGCAATAGCACTTCTAGGGCTGTATCCCAAAGAGATCATAAAAATGGGATAAGAACCCATGTGTACAAAAATATTTATAGCAACTCTTTCGTGGTAGCCAAGAACTGGAAATGGAGGAATGCCCATTGGTTGGGGAATGGCTGAACAAGTTGTGGTATATGAATGTAACGGAATACTATTGTGTTATAAGAAATGATTAGCAGACAAATCTGGAAATCCAGTAAAGACCTATATGAATTGATTCTGAGTAAAGTAAGCAGAACCAAGAGAACATTGTACAAAGTTAACAACTACAGCATATGATAACTGATTTTGATAGCTCTTCTCAGCAATGCAGGGACCTAAAATTTTCCAAGAGACTTATGTTGGAAAATGTCGTCCACATCAAGAGAATGAACTATGGAGTTGGAAAGCAGAGCAAAGTAGACTCTTTTCTCTTTTGTTTTGTTTTCTTTCTCATGATTTATCACATTTCTTATAATTCTTCTATGAAACATGACTAACGTGAAAATGTGTTTAATGAGAATGTATGTATGGAGGTCATATCAGATTGCATGTCATCTTGGGGAAAGAATGATGGAAGGAGAGGGAAAAGTTTTAAAACTCATGGAACTGAATGTTGAAAACTGATAACAAATAAATTAAATATTTAAAAATAAGATAAAAAAGAAGAGAGAATAATATAGTGAGAATAATATCTTCAATTATAGGTGTTGTCAATTCTTTCACAATCTTCGTCCCTGTAATTGAGATGAGGGATGTGGCAATAAGAGAAAAAAATTCATGCATGGTAACAAATGAATTTCTTCATAGAATTTAATGAGTAGAATGGATTAGAAGTAGAATCCAAAACATTCTCTTTTTAAGAAAAAATGCTTAAAAGAAAACAAAATGTATCCCAGAGTTAAAATTCCCAGAGAAAAAATGCTTAAAAGAAAACAAAAAATATATCCCAGAGTTAAAAATTACCCCAGAGCTGGAGTAAGTCTATGATGCTTCATATCAAAACAAACCATATAAAAAAATGGAAATTTCTGACAAGGCCATAAAAATTAAAATACATAAACTTTGAAACTCCATTATATTTAAAGGATTTATATGTATGTATTATGTTATATAATGTCATATCACATCACATCTTATCATATATCATATGTCATATGGTATGTTAAATAAATTTCAGGGCACCTAAAAGAAAAGGAATGCCAATTGAATTATAGGGAGAACTAGATATTAAAACTGTAGTACTGAAGAACCTTAATATGCACCAATCAAACCCAGAAAAATCAAACAAAAATATCAACAAGAAAGAAGATAAGGACCTTAATAACTGAGTTACCTCAGAGCTCTCAGTAAAATGGCAAATCAAAATATAATGTCTATTGTTTCAATAAAAACCTAAAATATGTTGGACAGCCCTAACATAGGTCATGTGGCAACTGGTGTCAACAGAACTTTACATCAATATAACAGGGATAACACAAAATAAGCACATAAAACAATATCATCATTCCCCCTTGAACTAATGGGGCTCAAAATCTTGGGTTAAGGAGTGAAGGTCTCACCCTCCACTGCTGCTTCCTGCTGAAACTGGACATAGAGCTATCCCTGCCAAGAGGTCAACAGTACCATTAGAGACATCATTTCTTTAGCTGGCATCTGGAGCTTGGTCAATACCAGGTCCAGGGGTGACATATCACGGTCTTTATGTCAAAGAATGACACATCACAGGTGTGGATAGAGAGTGACATCATAGGGTGACATCCGGCTTAAGTGATCAGGCATCTATAGGTAGAGAGTACCAAGCCTGCAGGAAACAAATTGAGTAAACAAATTTGACAAAAATTCCAAAACACAAAAAACCCAAACTCCCCAAAACAAGGAGACAATAACCAGAAGGAGGGTGTTTCTGGAGTCCATGAACCTACTATCATAGCCTCATTCACCATAGAATACATGAGTCAAGGGTACAATGTGGTAATCACCTTTTCCTGAATAAACAATGGTTAAAGTATCATCTTTCCCCATGTGCTATAATTTCCACAGCCTTTGTAACATGGTCTGGCTTCCATTTTATCCATACTTTAATTCTAAATTTTATTCCATCAGTAGAACCAAAACCTCTAGTTCCTCTGATAGTTATTTCAGAAGGAGGGACAGTTTTCACAGGGGGTATTGCTTCACAAGGACTAATAATCCCTTGAACTATTCTATCATTTTTTTATAAAACTGTATGGGTTATTCAACTAAATTTTGGAATGTCACATTAATTTCTCCTTTATAATTAGAATCTATCACTTCAGCCAATACATGTATTCCTCAAGCTGCTAATCCTGATTTAAGTAATATCCATCCAAAATGATTCTTAGAGATTTTCATAGATATTCAAGTAGAGATATTTTTTATTTCTTTTCTATCCAACCAAAAGTCCTCTAAACAATGTAAATCATATCCTGACGAACCAGGTGTCCCAGGATTGGGACATACTGCTTCACAGTTGAAAGCTCAATATTTGGGATCTTAAGTGTTTGTTGTTTTCTATTTGCAGATTTGGGGTCATCATTCTAGCTAGAGGTGGACTTCCTCCCAATGCTCTATTATTCAAATTGCATGAACAGTGAACAAATTAGATACATATTATTAGAACTTAACTTCCTTAATTGTTCTTTCAATAATCCATTCATTATTTCAATTATCCCAGATGTTTGTGGATAATATGGAATATGGTATATCCATTATATATTGTTTAATACATAACATCTCTTCATTTCATTAACTTTAATATTTGACCCATTGTCACTTTGAATCTGCATTGGGGTTCCATAATATAGACTTATGATATCTAGAGTTTTACAGGTGTTTTTCTACGTTGCATTCTTATAAGGACAAACCACAATACAAGAAAGATCTATAAACTGTTTACTTCTAAGTCCTTTTTTCTCTTTCTTTGATCTATTTATGGTATAGCCTTGGTGGTAGTATCTTTGAATCAATGGGTCTACACAGTTTGGCCCTGGGTCGAATTCTTATAAGGACAAGCCACTAGAACATCTGAATAGGTGTCAACACAAGTACGTATAAATTTGCATTCTTTATCTTGGGGTAGGGGTCCAATACATTCTATTTCCCAATTTTGGCCTGGAACTCTTCCCCTTGCTATCTCTCTAGTTACTACTCAAGGAACAGGCTATTCCTTTTCCAACTGACAAATATAACATTCCTCTGGTACTTGTTTTAACAATGAATAAAACAAATATTAATACCTCCATCTTGTGCCCACTGATGTGTAGCTTGGACCCCTGAACGGCCAGCCATTTGATGAACCCATTTTGCTAGTACTGGATCATCAGTTGGTGTCATGGCAGGGACGATATGTTGAGTAGCAATCTTTGCTATCCAATCAGCACGTGCATTGCACTCACCTTCTGGCATGGTGAGAGCCATGTGAGCATCTACATGAAAAATCAACAAATTACTAACCAAAGACATGTCCAATATATCTTCCCATAATTCTTTGCCCCAGATTTGTTTGCCATGAACTTCCCAATTTTGATTTTTCCACATGGGCATCAATGTAGCTAACCCATTAACTACCATGTGCAAATCAGTAAACATGTAACACTGTCCTCCTTGTTCTGTTTTGATGGCTTGATGTACTGCCATAAGTTCATCATATTGACTCCTTCGACCTATCCCAGTTATTTCCAATGTTTTCCTAGTGCATTCATTATAGGCTAAAACGTTCCAATGTCTTTTGTGATCTAAATATTTTGCTGTTCCATCAGTAAACCAAGTATATTTCCTTTGTTCCTCAGTTAATCCATCATATCCCTCATTCCATTTTACCAAGGAATGCACCAACTGTTCCTTTGCTTCAGGGTGTTTATAATTTCCTTCATTATCTGTGTTTGCTATATATTCATGTAGAGCAGAAATTCTACTTTCGCCTGTTTTAGATCTAATTTGAATATACCATTTTCATTTAATTATGCTAGCCTCTTGCATATGTCCATTTCTGTGAAACCTGCAGGACCCGAGTCATAATTGGCATTCCAGGCCTTAGCATTACTTCCTGGCCTTGAGTCAGTTGTTCGGTCCCTACCAAAATCCAAGATGTAGCTAACAACTGCTTTTACAAAGGGTTTTATGAAACTCCAGATGAAGGAAGTTTCTTAGACCTAAATCCTAAGGGTACATTTTGGCTTTGTTGTTTTTGCCATAAACTACAGTTTGCATATTCATCCTGTACAGTCACTTGTAATTCCACCAGGTCACATTTCATAGGCCATAAATCTAGGACCAATTGTATAGCAGCCTTGGCTTCTTCAAAAGTTTTGCTCTGCTCAAATGCCCAGTCAAATTTATATTTTTTCTAGCAACTTTATATAAGGGTTTTGAAATCTGTCCCAAATGTGGTAAGTGGTGTCTTCAATATCCAAATAGTCCTACAAACTTTTGGGCCTCTTTCTTATTGTTCGGGATAGGAAAATCCTGAATGTTTTGTCAGGCTCGTAGGAGAATTTCTCGCAGTCTCTTATTCCATTATGTACCCCCAAATTTTACAGTTTGAGCTGACCTTTGAATATTTGCAGTTAACTTCCTAACCTTTGCTTTTTATATGCTCAGTTAAAACTATCAAACTCTTCTCTACTTCTTTTACATTTTCCTCTGCGTCATAATGTCATCTATGTAGTAGGTAAGCTGTACACCATGTAGCTTTAATTCATCCAAATGTTCAGCCACAAATCTATGACAAATAGTGGCATTATGCAGATATCTTTGTGGCAATCAGATAAAAGTATATTGTCATCCTTACCAAGTGAAAGTAAACTGGTCCCCATTGTTTAGAATCTATTGAGATTATAAAAGAAAAACATTGGCTAAATCAATAATTGCTTACCATGTCCCATCATATTTCTGCATCCTTTCTATTAAGGTAATAATATATGGAACAGCAACATACAAAAGGAGCCACTTTATTCTATTGTCTATAATCCATTGTCATTCTCCACATCCTATCTGACTTTCATATTGGCCAGACAGGATTATTCCATTGAGTGCTTGTAGGGACCAACATATTCCTTTATGGTATTGGCAATTTCATCTTGTCCACTTGGCACACAATAGTGCTTTAAAGCAATTACTTCAGAAGGTTCATGTAAAGTGATTGGGTCAATTTTTATTTCTCCTACTAAAATTATATTAATCCCCATCTTTCTTACTGCAGATTGGTATTGCTCTCAGGTAAATTTAAAGTCTTTCCTGTCAGTATATCTATTCCAATGATATATTCAGGAATGGGTACAATTACCAGGTTATATTCTTTCATGGATAGTTGTCCAATTTTCATTGTTAGTTTGACTTTTCTGGCTCATATTTCAGCCCCTCCCAGTCCTGTGATGGTAACAGGAGTTCCATGTTTAAACTTGTCAGTATTTCTATATATAAGGGAGGCATCCACACCAGTATCTATTAATACCCTAGTTACAGTATTTGATCAATTTTTCCAATATATAGTCAAGTTAACATGGGGTCTGCAGTCCCATCTGTGTATTTCTTTAATCTGAGCTGTGGTTGAACCTATTTCCTAGTCTCCCTGAAGATGTGACACACTTGGATACAAGGATTCTGGAGGATCTGGGGTAGTTCTTACTTCTCTATTCCATCCACTATTAAGCCCCTTTTCTCAGTACATTTTGTATAGTTCGTTAGTTGGAATACCATATATTCTTCCAAAATCTACCCCTGCTCTCAATAGAGTAGTAAACAATTATTTTTTTTTCTTGTCAGTCTATTCTGACTTTGAATCCACTGGCTATTTCCTATTCTCTCTCAAGGAAATTTATCTTTTCTCCACTCCTCTAAGTCATTTAACT
>JAQQSZ010013169.1:0-11822 GCA_028646595.1 Phalanger gymnotis | reverse complement strand
GAGGGTGGAGGGGAAGGGAAGAGGGGAGAGAATTTGGAACTCAAGGTTTTAGAAAAACAGATGTTCAAAAGTAAAAAAGTTTTTTTTTTTTTCTCTCATGCAACTAGAAAATAAGATGCACAGGCAATGGGGCATAGAGATCTACTGTGCCCTACAAGAAAGTAAGGGAAAGGGGGATGGGAGGGGAATGGGGGGATGGAGGGGAGGGCAAACTGGGGAACAGGGCAACCAGAGTGTACACCATCTTGGAGTGGGGGGGGGGTGGAAATGGGGAGAAAATCTGTAATTCAAACGCATGTGAAAATAAATGCTGAAAATTAAAAAAAAAAAAAGAAAGTGAAAGATGAGCAACAACAGCAACAGCAAGAACAGAAATACACTCTCTATTATAGAGAGGCTGGATTTGAACTCAGGAAGGTGAGTCTTTCTGGCTCCTAGCCCTGGACTCCGATACTGCTTGGATCTCAGGAAAGAAGGAGCTCAGACTAATGTAGTTTCTCCATACCACTGGTCCTACCAAATTCATGTGCAAATGAGGCATCACTGCTGGATAAGCCATTGTGTCATCTATCACCGTATTCTGAAGATTTCTCTTCTGTCTTTGAGAATTCTATCCTGAGCTGGCTGTAAAATGCAGCATGGATTTTACTCCTGGACTACTTGACCTTGGGTGGCTTACTCTCCAGACCTTTTAAAACTCACAAGGTCATAGTCTTCAGACGAATCTCCTTCACTTAAAATAAAAGAACAAAGGCTGAGGCAAAAGAACCCAGGCTTGTATTCATGGGCACATGATGGCCTCAGAGAGGGAGGGCCCAACACCTATCCCCTGACAGCTCTGACCCTCATTAGTATGCTGTAGGAACTGGAAGAAGTCAAACCAAGAGAGGGCAGGCTAAGAGAATAGATGAGACCCCAGCTCTTTTTGAATACACCAACGTTTCTGGCTAGGTCACCAATCAAAAGGGCTCCTCACCATGCTTTTAGCAGACTCAAACAAATTATTTTGAAGAGTTAGGACTGAAATGACTGAACATCAAAACAACAAAAACCAATCACAGAATGTCTCTCTACATGCTTGAAAGTCTCTCTAAGGCACTTCCATCACATATCATCATGGTGCTCCCTGAAGCAAGCTCCTTAGCTTTGTACGTATGGAGAACTGCATTAGTGGCACTTTGTGCATACTCATAAGAGCTCATACACGGAAATGTTAATTCGGTTTTAAAAGCTACCGTCTGGGTGACTGGCAATATCAAGAGCTGGGATTGTCACACATGGTATATGTATGACAATGGTACTAAATTCCTGTTTAATTGCGTGGTTTCCTGAGAGATAGCATGCCTTATGTAACTTAGTTCTTACTTTCCTGGAAGGGGCATTATTGCCTCATTGTCCAGAGATATGTGTGCAACCCAGGCATGTCACGGACCTCACTCCTGAGTTCTGTTTCTCCTTGAACTGGGGCTGACTCTCTCCACTTATGTCCACTTTAATGAGTTGTGGTGGTTCCTCAGAAGAGTGACCACAAAGCTAATACTCACTTTAAGAGTACTAGGAATAACCCTAATGTGGAAGAAATATATTCCTACTCTTTACTACTTCTGAGCTTCTGACACTCCATTGACATGCTTCCTGTATATGCAAAATTAGTCATGACGCCATTGACTCTCAAACATGAAACAATAACCAAATGAGAAGACGAAAGCAAGAATAATCAAAGTATCACAGCCCACTTATAAACCTGGATCACACTTTTGTACCAATGCAAGCAGTGTCCAGGGAAAAGTGGGAACGAGTTTATAGAAACTGACCAGTAAGACACATGAATGGCGGAAACTATGTGCTTAGGGCATCTCACAATTCTGAACTATAGACCTGGATGGCGCTAATTTTTTTTTTTAGATTATAGCCTTATAGTATGCAAAACCAAGGTCTTCTTTTGAACTTCTCTACTCATTTGCTAGACAAACCCCTTTCTCTAGTACTTTCCAGTTACTGAAGCATGGTAAGCTCTTTTGTGAAGCAGACTCTTTATGTCTGATCTGGACTCTGCCAGGCTAATCAAGTCTGTTCTCTATGGGCTATGAGGGTTTTCCCTTTCTTAAGCCATACTGGACAGTAAAGGACAATGCAGGCAAGCCAACAAAGGGTTTTCCTTCTTTCAAGATGTAGACAGTGTTGAAGAAAAAATATTAGTTGTGAAGTTTTCATTTTAATTGTTGAGGAAAAAACTCTGAATACTGCAAAGTATTAATGATAGTTAAATAGTGTCTTTGAACTCTCAAGCCATAGAGGTCAATAAAGGGTAATACAGTAAGTTGCTGAAGGGTTTTTCCTCTCCCAAGCTGTAGATAGAATTAAGGCAATTTCCCAAGTTCCCTCTTAAAATAGCAGAAGATTCTGTTTTCTCCAAATTGCTCTCAGAAAAGCAATACCTCTTTTCTGATCAGCGGAGCACATAGCAAAGCGGAGAAAAAGTCTTTCTCTAATTCTTCCCCTCCAGCTAGAGAAGGAAGTAAAATAAAGTCCTCTGTTTGGATTTTAAAGCCCTTTATAGATTGGCTCCTTCCAACTTTTTCCAGTCTTCTTACATCTTACTTGCCTTTATTTACTCTTTGATCCAGTGACACTGGCTTCCTTGTTGTCCCTCACACAAAACACCAACTCCAGACTCTGAGGATTTTCACTGGCTATCCGCCATGTTTGGAACTAACTCTCTGTCTGTCTCTCTCCTCTCTCTGTCTCTCTGTCTCTCCTTTCTCTATCTCTTTGTGTCTGTCTCTCTGTCTCTGTCTCCCCCCGCCCCATTCTCTGTCTCTCTGTCTCCCTCTCTGTCTGTCTCCTCTGTTTCTCTGTCTCTGTCTCTCCTCTCTCTCTGTCTCTCCTGTTTCTCTGTCTCTGTCTCTCCTCTCTCTCTGTCTCTCCTGTTTCTCTGTCTCTGTCTCTCCTCTCTCTCTGTCTCTGTCTCTCCATCTCTGTCTCCCTTTCTGTTGCTGTCTTTCTGTCTCTGTCTCTGTCTCTCTCCTTATTTCTACCTTTTGGCTTCCCAGGTTCCCTTTAAGTCTCATATGAAGTCCCGACTTCTCCTGGAAGACTCTGTCTTCTTTAATCTTAGTGTCTTCCTTCTCCAGCTTTCCCTGTATGTATCTTGGTACATTGTTGTTTACACATTGTCTGTCCCATGAGACAGTAAGCTCCTAGAGAACAGTAACTGGTTTTTGCCTTACTCTGTCTTCTCCCATTTGATGATAGTTTCTTTGAGGGCAGGGACTATCTTTCTTTCTTTCTTTTTTTTTGTATCTCCATCACTTAGCTCAGTGCCTGGCACATAGTAGGTGCTTAATAATGCTTATTGACTAACCGCTAACAGGCTGCAGACAGCACCAATAAGCAGTAAATAAGTATTCTGTTTTCTTCTAATGAGCTCTAAGGAGCTACTGAACTGTTTAGCTTCCTTTAGACCTGCATCTCAGGCAGCTGTCTGACCTTCCTTATCCTGTTTCTCCTCTGTCTTGCTTCTTTGAAGCAGCAGGGGGCAGGCTTTCCTCTCCAGATAATTAGTTGCCACATATTCTCCTTTTGTCTTCTCATCTCCTTCAAATCAAGGCCCACTCATGAGTAATGATCCATCTCTATATCATGACTGAAAAAAGCTCCAAATATACAATTCGATCATGTATAACACAAACAATATACAATTTTTAACAGCCCTCAATTAATTTTTTTCTTAATTTTTTGCTTCAACACTATTCTTCAAAACTCTGAAAAAAAAAGTCATATGTAAATGAGCTGATGGACTATAATGTACTTTGCCTTTAGTCAAGGCTTTTGCTTCTGAGAGAGATTGTTCTTTCTATCCACTTGAATGCTCCTCAAGCATTTTAATCTGATTCAACCTGGTTTTTATCAGTGTTTCATATGCAAATATGTTTTTTTCCTGCTCCTAATGGCAACCAAAATATCCATAAAGCCAAGGGGCAGTATACCTTACATATGGATTTATGGATCTACCCAACTGAAATTTGGTCTTAGTTCTCCCACTCATCCATCTTCTGGTAAAGCTTCCTCTCTTGAACTTGTATTTCAGGGAACACAAATCACTGGGCATATGACCTAAGCATAACAGCACTGACTGCAAGTGCATACACATATGCTTATGGATACTGCTCATCGGTTTTCGGCACAGAATCAACAAGCAAAGGGTCTGGATCGGTGATTTCCTTGTGGAGGGAGTTCTTGGCATTGGGGAAACTAATGCAAGTTGGTACCTTCTCTGCAACTTACAGTGTTAGAGAATTACTAGCAGCAAAAAGGGTTAGATGACTTGCCCAGGCTCACTTGTTTGACAAGGAACTTGGACCCAGATCATTCTGGTTCCAAGGTCAGCTTTCTTCTCTTGCTACAAGCTACCAGCACAAATAAATACTTTAGAATAATTAGAGACTGAAGCATAATAAGTATATGAAATATCTACTCAGCATCTCCCAAGCTCTAAAATGACCTTGGATGTAGGTGGCAGTTGGATATGGGAGATCTAGGACGATTTGAGTGTGTGTACCTCAAGGCGTGAATTTATTTAACTTTTCTTGGCTGTGCCCTCTGTGAGCCAGTGAAGAAACATAAAACACTTTTACTTCCAATATAGCTAGTCTGCTTTTTTTTTTAAGCCCTATAAACTGACTATTGAGTGAGCAGAATGAAGCTAGATCTATAATCATGGAATTGTAGATTCAGAACTGGGAGCCACTTCAAGGCTCATCTCATCTAACTCCCTCATTTTACAGATGAGCAAATGGAGGACCTGGAAAATTAAGTGTCTTGTCCAGTGTCAAACAGATGGTAAGCATTAGAGATAATTTTGCCCTCTTAAAACGGTCTGGTTCTGCCCTGCCTTACAGCTGCTTAGCTTTAATACAAGCCTTTTCAAATCAATAATAATCAGGTTTCATTCTAGACAAAAATAAGTGGGGAGGCAATACTGGCACAAAATTCATGGGAAAAACTCCCATGTTTCTCAATATTCTATTTTATGATTGACTTCAGAATAATGAAAGATATAAATGAGAATTTCTACTAGAGGAAGTCTTATCCAGATCCATATTTGGTTGAGGAGGAGCTTCAAAGAGCCCCAGCAAGAAGACAAAATTGCTTGGTCTGGGATTTATAAACTGCCCCAAACAGGGAATTGGTTGCATTGCCCATTCCAACTATTTCTTTTTCCACTGTAAAGACAATGAATTCTGCCTTTAGTTTGTGTCTTTAATAGAGTTGGGGCACAAACAGCTTTGGATCTATGACGAAGAACATTGGTAACACATGTATAGGGATAGCAGAACCTAATTCATTTTGAAATGACATTTTTTGATGGCTTTCCTTTCAACCTGTCTGTCCCTCCCTCCTTTCTTCAGCTATGGAATTCTATTTGTGCCAAGAAGTGAGGAGAGAAATAGCTGTGGTTGAAAGGAGGCTGGCTTAGAGACTGAGACAATGGCTCTTTCTGGGACTGGATGCTGAGTCCACTTAAGCTGCTCAGTGTTGAGATAATCAGGCTGCAAGAGGTCAGTGGTCCCTACTTCTGAAGAGAAACACGAGATGGGGTAAGCGCTAGCTATCATAATTTGCACCACATTCCTAGTTCTTTACTCTGGTGCTCCAGTCTTAGCTCCAAAGTTTATAAGGTACCCTTGAAAGGTAGATAGTAAAAGCATTATCTTTATTTACAGAAGAAGAAATTGAGTCCCTGAAACCACAACTTGCTCATAAACATGGAATTCATAATATCTGAGGCAAAATTTGAATCAGCATCTTCTAACACCAAATCCAGTGCATTATCCATCATATCATATCACACCACTTGAAAGGACATGTTGTCTGGCTGTGAATTGCTAATAATGTCTATGACTAGTCCTCTTCATGTATCATACCTGCTGATCTCTGTGGTATGTTTGTTAGCGGGTTTACCATCTCTTTCCTTAGGACCTTACGAATTTTTCCCAAGACAGTTCATTAGTGGCCAATTCACCCTTGTTAGTGATGTTTCTCAGGAGTGCTGGAGCCACTTCTAACCAACCTTGTAGGACTGCTAAATTTTTACCCCTCAGAAATCTCCAGTTGCAGCAAACCAGGACTTGATTTATTGTTTTGTTGGTTGTCTAGACTTAAGAAAATGTTAATAGTTCAGGTTGAACTTAAAAGTGTGTGCCTATCTTTTTTTTTTAAAGCCTGGTTGTTAAACATTTACTATCACACTCCTACATTGCTTTATAAACATTGCTTGAGCACAGGAGTGCTGAAGAAAGCTGAAGAAAGGAATGCGACCATCATCAGACTGGAGGCCAGTAATAATAATAAGCTATAATAATATAGCACTTTAATGTTTGTTCAGTAGTGTCTGACTTCATGACCCCATTTGGGGTTTTCTTGGCAAAGATACTGGAGTAGTTTGCCATTTCCTTCTCCAACACATTTTAAAGATGAGGAAACTGAGGCAAGCAGGGTTAAATGACTTTCCCAGGGTCACACAGCTAGTGTCTGAGGCCAAATTTGAACTCAGATCTTCCTAAATCCAGGCATGAGTCTCTATCCACTGGGCCACGTTGTTGGCCGCTTGAAGGTTTACAAAGTGCTAATATTCATTATTTCATTTGAGCCTTACAACACCCCTATTTGTAAGGCAAAGGATAGAGCATGGGACTTGGAGTCAGGAAGACCCGAGTTCAAATCCAGCCTCAGACACTTACTAGCTCAGATCTTAGGCAAATCATAACCTCTACTTGCCTCAAATTCTTCAACTATAAAATGAGAACAATAATCTCATCTACCTTCCAGGATTGTGAGGATTAAACGAGATAATATTTGTAAAGCACTTAGGACAGTGCCTGATATATTATTCAGTTATGTCCAACTCTTAATGACCCCATTTGGGGTTTTCTTGGCAAAGATACTGGACTGGTTTGCCATTTCCTTCTCCAGCTCATTTTACAGATGAGGAAATGGAGGCAAACAGAGTTAAATGACTTGCCCAGGGTCACACGGCTAATAAGTGTCTGAGGCCAAATTTGAACTCAGGAAGATGAGACTTCCTGACTTGAGGCCTAGCCCTCTATCCACTGTGCCACCTAGCTGATAGGTATATTATAAGTGCTTAATAAATATCTGTTCTCTTTCCCTATGCAATGGAGGCTCCTTGAACTGTAGAGCCACAGCACTCATGTCTACTGCCTCTTAGTTCAGTATTATACAGCCCTGCCTTTAAAAAAAAGCCCCATAAACCAAGTAAAGGGCAGTAGAATAAAGCTAGATTCATAGAGCATGGAATCATAGATCCAGACCTGGAAGGTTCATCTAATCTGACCACCCCCTCGTTTTACAGAGGGGGTGAGTGATCTACCAAAAAATTCTATTCCTGGGTGGGATTTTGAGCTACCAAATTGGGTTCAAAGCTAAGCCTTTGGCAAAAGCCTAAATCTTTTCAGATGGCACATTCCAAATAAGTGATTAGAGCAGACAATCTGAGGTATTTACTCTTTTTTTTTGGAGGGGGGAGGTGAGGTAATCAGGAGTTAAGTGACTTGCCCAAGGTCACACAGCTAGTAAGCAGCAAGTGTCTGAGGTCGAATTTGAACTCAGGTCCTTCTGACTCCAGGGCCCTGGCACTATTCACGGTGGTATTTACTCTTCGAAGACATTTACGGGATGCTCTACTGATTATATGGAGAAGAGGAAAATACTTTCCGGTGTGCTTGTGTTAAATTACATCGAAGGTGGCTAAAGTAGAGCCTAATGATTAGCATTTCAAAGGACAAAGGATAAATATCGATTCAGATATCTTAAAAGCAGCTCCTCTCTGTAGCACAGTGTTTAATAATTAACATGTGAAATGAATCCCAGGTGAGACCCTTATCGCAAAACAAGAAAAGGATCTCAGGAAGAAGCCTTCAAAAGTAATACTAAGGTTATAAAAAAACCCACATAATATGAAGAGCTTTATTATTTTAAAAGCTGAATTCAAGGCTCACTTCAAGCATGAGATTCTACATTTTGCTTTTGCTGTTTCTTTCCATTGTAAGCTGACCCACCTCCCCCATTACTTTGTTTGTATTTTTAAATTATTCATCTGTGTGCGCGTTATTCTGGACTCCCCCTTCTCATAAGTACCTTAAGGACTATTTTCATTTCTAACTTTGTCTCCCCAACATCTAGCACAGTGCTTAGCACGTAGTATGCATTTAATTAATGTTTCTTTAATTATTTTTTAGTAACAGCTGTTTTACTTAGTATATGCCCAGTGAATCTTAATGGAGGAAGCAGAAAATTATGCAGCACATTGAATTCATATTTATTTACCCAGCGTGGATGAGAAGCAATACTCACTCAAGGATTCCTGGGACTTATGCATATATTAAGCACCTACTATGTGCCAGGCACTATACTAAGATTCAGTATACAAAGAAAGACAGAAGATGACCCCTGCTTTCAGGAAACTCACAATCTAATGGAGGAGATAACACACAAACTATGAATAAGTTTTATATAAGATACATGGGAAATAATCAATGAGGGAAGTTATTAGAATTAAGAGGAATCAGGGTAGGTGTTTGGTAGAAGGTGGGATTTTATCTAGGACTTGAAAGGTGCCAGGAAAACCCAGGAGGTGAAGATAAGGAGGGAAAACATGTGTGGGGGATAGCCAGTGAAATTGTAATTGTCAGGGGAAGGTGCCGGGTGAGAGGGTGTGTGAAAAAGGGAGAAAAGGAATGAGAGAGGGAGGATGATTAGAGATAGTGGCCTGCTCTCATGCTCTTGGCTGTCCCCATGGCATCTACCTCTATACCCTTTTCACCACTTATCTCTGTATTTTCTGTGCCTGTACACCCCTACACCCTCAGGCCTTATTAAAGTGTGATTGCAGCCTCACTTCCTGCTACCATTATGGTCTTTCTCAGAGATTATCCAAAGAACTGGGCATCTCAGCCCCATTTCACAATTTCATAAATTAATAAGCAATTCAGCTGCCAAAGTCATTTTCCTAAATTGCAAATACGACCATGTCACTCCCACATTCAGTAAATGCCAGTGGCTCCTCATTACATCTAGCATCAGATACAGACTTCTATTTGGGATTTAAAGCCTTTTACAACTTGTCCCCAATTTACCTTTCCAGTGCTAAGGCACTTTACTACCCTTCATGTACATTACAGTACAGCCAGTGTGACCTTGCTGTTCCTCACATGTGATCTTCATACTTCATATTACTTCTTTGCTTTTTCACTGGCTGCCTATAAAGCTTTCTCTCATCAGAATCACTAGCTCTTTTTTTCCCCAAGACTAAGTTCAAGTGCAAGTTTCTGTATGATATCTACTCTCATTCCCTCTCCTACAAGCTGTTGATACTTTCCCTTCACAATTACTTTGTATCTATTTTGTATATATCTCTATATGTAAATATCTCTCCTGGCTAGACTCTAAATTCTTTGAGGGCAGAGAATTTCTTTTTTTTTTTAGCTTACTGACTAGCGTAGCTTAAATAATGATTATTGACCGGTTGTTAGTGATTGTTTTGGGTCCAATTCCAAACTCCTTTCCACAATGGCTGGAATAATTTACAGCTCCACCAACATAGAATCACCGCATTAATCTTCCCACAGACCCTCCAACGTTTCTCATTTTTCTTTATCATTTTTGCTGATCTCACACCCTAATCCCTTTTCCTACAGTCCCACCAGAGTTGAACGTCTATAAAATCTCAACCTCTTTTTACTTAGATATGTCAACCGAGGGCTAAGACCTTCGGCATTCCCAGGATTCTCTTTTGGAAAAGCAAAGGGCTTTCTCTGACTGCACTCTCAAAAAGGATTAATAACTAGCTAAAGTGGTTTATGGATTATTCAAATAGTCCCATTTAGTGCATGAGGAACGCTTTAGTGTTTAAGTGCTTTGCTGGTTGCTCAACAAGTAGGGAGAGTGCCCTGTAGTGGAGACATGCCTCCCAAGAGGCAGAGGGACGTCAAGATTTGTAGTCACTGTATCTGAGTTCGGAGTTGGATGTCAAGGAGAGGACACTAAATTGAAATTGAATTTGGATTTGGAGAGTGACCTGGCCAGGTCTTTGGGTAAGTTTTTGTGAGACCAGAAGGATCTGGGGTGGTTACATACTTTAGTCTCTTTAAAAAAATATCCCTGGTCTGTCATGACATTACAGGAGCTTTGACACAGGGAGAATTGTGTCTTTTGTCAGGAAAAATGATAGAGACTTTTCCCACTGTGATATCAGACACTCAATGACAGAGGAAGCTTGGGCTTAGCAAAAGGTTTTCGCTTTGCTTAGGCAAAAGATGACCAGGCATTTGAAAGAACTATACAACTCAGCGAAGGTGCTCAAGATGATGGAAGGGGCCAAAACAGATCAAATCTTGTTGACACTTCCTGGGAGTAGCAATAAACTAGCAGTAAAGGAACCTGCATATTCACACAAAATTTAAGTTGGAATGGACCACAGAGGCTATTTACTCCAACACAGACCTGTGTGAAATAGAATTAAAGGAAGCCATTTATCTACTCGTGCCCATATGTGGTAGGGAAAGGGGGTTGTCTAGATATATTCCATGTGTAAGGGACTAATGATGCAGTTGCATTAGCAAGTTTTCCTCAAGGCAGAAGCACCTGCTGCCAACTTGGCCCAGCTTCCTCTGATAATGTGATATATGTATAATAGTCAGTCAATAAACATTTATTAAGGACCTACTTATGTGCCAGGCACTATGCTAAGCTCTGGGAATACAAAGAAAGTGAAAAGACAGTCCCTGCCCTTGAGGAGCTCATAATCTAACAATTGTGATGAAATTTATCATATAAAATTAGACAACCCTCTTATTATGGTACTTATAGGTCATTAAGTCATTCAACAAAAGGATATTCAACAAGTAGCACTTATCTCTGGTCTCCATAGAGAAATATGTATGGTCATCAGGCAGGGTGTGGTGATTTGGGTGGTCTTCAGACACCGACAAAATCTGAAGGCTCAAACCTCAAGCCAGGAAGCTGTCTACAGCCTAACCCATGGGAGTGGAAGGGGAGATACGGGGAGGAACCCTAGCAGATATTGGTCCTATTACAGGATCAAAGAGGAATCTATGGAGAGGATAAAGATGGTGAGGAAAAAAAAGTTTTGTTTGGAACTTTCTCAACTCTCGTAAAGAAAAATTATAAAGCAAATGGTTAAAAAGTTTAAGAAGAGAAGGGAAAAGGACTAACAACATTTCTTGAGTAACTGAACGTAACGTGAAAAGAAATGAGGATTCTTGAGAGACTTTAATGAACCAAAGGGTATAATTATGTTTATAGGAGTGAAGAAAATGGGAGAGAGTAGAGTCAAAGAGCCCAAGGGAGAAGTCACCGCAATAGTCCAGGTAGACTGAAGAGATTCAGAGATGGATCCAGGGAGATCTGGTAACTGATGGGATATTTTGAAGGATGAGGAGATGGATGATGAGGCTGCGAATCCTTTTTTACCATTATTAAACTTCACTCTCCTCCCTGCATTCTACAGTTCACCCAAGTAGGCTTTCTTGCTATCCCTCCCTCCTAGCCCTTAGGAAACCCTACTTTCCATTCTGTCATAATTTCTTTGTGTGATTTATGCATTCATTCCCCTGTGGATTATAAGTTCTAGGAGGGAACTTTCCAGCTCATAGCAGAGTACCTGTCAAGTGATAGGTGATTAATAAAGGCCTGCTGACTGGGCGATGGGAAAGATGCTGTTGGCCTCCACAGAAAAAGAAGTTGGGATGAAAGTTGGTTTCAGACTGAAAAACATGAGA
>JAQQSZ010013168.1:0-11822 GCA_028646595.1 Phalanger gymnotis | reverse complement strand
AATAGTGGTGTTGATGCCGAGAAAAGTATTACTAATTCATATTCTTATTTTTCTATAAACTTTTTATGATATATATCTACATGCCAATGAAAATTATTCCTCATGAAAATATAAGGTTAATAGGTAGCCTTTCACCAGTGGTATTCTATAGCAGACCACATTCTTATAACTATACCATTGACTGAAAGGTACCGAGAATTGAAGAATCCATTGTCTTTATTTTTTGTTGCCTATGTAGAGACAGACATGCAGCCTTAAATATGGTTATCCAACCATATATCTCCAATATACATGTTAAGATTGTGCAAGATCTTAAGAGATATGGGAACACAGAGGAGTTTGTCTAACTCTCCTCTGATTGCCAATTATCAAAGAAGGTATCAAACATGGATATGCATACTCACTTAAGATGTTTGTCACTGTCATGGAGGGAGTCTGTCAGAGTTTAAATGGACTGAAGATTTCCTATATATACTAATCAAATATCATAAATTTGGAGCTGGAAGGAAACTTAGAATGCAGGTGGTTCAATCCTCTAGTTTTGCCCAGTAGAAGAGTCAAGATTTGAAACCAGCTCCACCGGCTCTGAATCTAGTTATCTTTGCACATTGCCTATCAAAATCCATCAAGATGTTCCAGTTAGAAGATACATATTGATTACATTTAGATCCAGGAATATCAGAGTCTCCTAACTAAGATTCATAACCACTTAAAAGAGTGCAGCCTAACAAAGAACACAGGAGAAACAAAACAATTGTCTCTAGACTATTCAATTGGTCCATCAAGGGGCGAGTTCCAGAACTGAGTAGAAAGAAGAGGGCTGGCTGGACTGCATCTGAGAAATGGTAACATTCTTTCAACTCTTTCAAGTTGCAAACTAAAAAAAATCTTTTTTTTGACACCAACATCCTTACAGTGATGCTTTACAGTTGTGATAAACTGACTCCCACAGTCGCCAAAGATCAAGATTGTAGGTGATCCAAATGGAAATGTAGAGGTGGGTACAAATAGGCTGGTGACTCATGCACATATAAGATTGTTGTTTGTCCTTTGTTCTCCAAGAGGACCATGACTTTGGGAAGGTGATGTCATCATGGCTTGCAAGTGAATTGGATTTAAGTGAGGGAGAGAGGTGCATAGTTACCAGCTTCACCCTCTCCTCTGGAGCCATCTGGGTCCAGTGGCAAGATATAGATCAGAATGACTAGAGATGGTCCAGGAAGATATTTAAGATATATGAACAGAAAAGGATGTCTTATACCCTTCCAGGTGGGGCAGCTAGGTGATGCAGTGGGTAGATAGCACACTGGGCTTAGAGTCAGGAAGATGCATCTTCATGAATTTAAATCCACCCTTAGACATTTAATAGCTATGTGACCTTGGGCAAGTCACTTACCCTTGTTTGTTTCAGTTTCCTCGTCTATAAAATCAATTGGAGAAGGAAATGGCAAACCACTCCAATATCTTTGTGAAGAAAACCCCAAAATCACAGAATCAAACATGACTGAAAGGACTGAACAATAACAACAAAATTCTTTTTGGGGTAATGTATTTGCATTTTAAAAGTAGTCTTTTATAGGCAAAACCTCAATGAGCCTCAATAAGATTAAAAACTCCTGGATGGCAGAGACTGAGTTCTTTTATTGGAGCTTATCTTTGAAAGATGAATTATGGAATCTCAAAATCTCATCTATGGATGGAACTACGGAGACCATCTAGTGCAATACGTACTTGAACAAGAATACTCTCATGCCTGCTGTCAAAGAACATTGACCTTTTGCCTGAAGATCTCTCAAATGAGGAGAAATCTACTGCCTTGGAGTGAGGTAGCCTGGTAGCCCATTCTAATCTTGGATATTCCCAAATGTTAAGGAGTTTTTACTTGCTCTTTGCCTATATGTGTCTCTTTGCAGCTTCTGCATTTGTCCTAGTCCTGTACTTTTAGAGTAAAGCAAAACAGGTCTAATCCATCTTCCGTATGAAAGTCTTTTAAATGATTGCATGTCTTATCTTCCAAGATTTCCATTCCTCATCTTTAATCTCTGGTCTTCTTTACCAATTCCAAAGCTCTCCAAATCCCCTCCATGATTCCTTCTCTTTTTTCTTTCAGCTCAAATCTTTCCCCTTCTTCTTGAAAGGTACAATGGGAATTTGGGTAGAACACTGGACTTATAGCTAGGAAGATCTGGATTCAAATCCTGCTTTAGACATTTGCCAGTTGTGTAACTATGGGCAAACCGTGTAACCTCTCTGTACCTTGGTTTCCTCATCTGTAAACTGAAGGAGCTAGACTCAGTGGCTTTTAAGGTCCCTTGCAGTTCTAAATCTATCAAGTCATTTTATTGTTCTTTTGCCCATACACATTTTTTTTTCTCCAGAAACTAGAGAGAAAGGTTTCAAGAGGTGGAGGTTATATGTGCTTGAAGTGAATAGACAATGCCAGATATGTAGAATTGTAAATGTAACATATATGAGGTAGGAGAGGGCAAAACAAGACTGTTGAATTGTGATTGGTCAAAATATACAGTACATTAGGGAAAGTGCAAAGTCATTTAACTTCTATGGGCCTCAGTTTCTTCATTTGTAAGATGAAATTGAATTATATGATTTTTTGGGTACCTTCTATGTCTCTGAGTTCTATGATCCTACTTTCCTAGAGGATACAGCTGGTACTTTCCTGCCAACCACTGAGCCTGGGATAAAAAACATGGGATTCCCTTGTAGGCAAAGCTGGAAGGATTTGAAAGATTATTATAAGCAAAATGACTTTTCTTAGACTTGCAATTTTGCCTAAGTAATTTTCTATGAATCTTCTCTGCCAGCCTCTGCCCAAGTGGCTTCATACTGTTGCTTCTTTTCTCTAGCTCCTTAGGGCAGGCGTTCTTACCCTGAGGTCCATGGACCACCAAGGGGTCTGCAAATAGCTTTCTAGGGGGGATCTGTGAACTTGCATGGGAAAAAATCTTATTTTCACAAACCTTTGGTTTCCTTTGCAATACTATATACATTTAAAAACATTTTGAGGAGGGATCTAATTGGCTTTACCAGGCTGCCAAGGGGATCCATGACAAATAAGGTTTAAGAACTACTCTAGAATGATGTAAGTATCTAAGGGCACATTTTTCTTCGTTTAGATTTTTTTTTGACATTATTCTGTGCATCTTTTATTTTTAGTCGGCTTTTTTTCCTCAATTCTTTGGCTCAATCATATTTTTTCTTTGCTAATTTTTTTCTTCCTTTTAAATTCCTACTTTAGCCACATTTTTATTGCTTGTGTGATACTATCCATTCAGAAGATCATAGAATGATAGGTCTAGGTTGAGTAGGGACCAGAGAGGCCATCTACTTCAATGCTGTCATTTTGCAATTAAAGAAATTGAAGCCCAGAGAGGTTTAGTGAATTGCCCGAGGTCATTCTAATGATGTAACTCATTTCATAGGCTGACCACTTTAGAAAGCTCTCTCTTCATGATCTCCCATCCTCTTTAGCTGAGGTGAATAAGCCAAAGTCAAAGGAAGTCATCAGACTCATTGCCAAATGGAAACTGTACCACAACTGCAGTTATATCACAGTCCATTAAAGTGAAAGACAAATGTACAACATGATTACTTTTATTGGGCTTTTAGTACAGAAAGAAAACCAATATGAACCTTTCTTGACTTCTTAAGGATTTTTCCTTTCTTTTCTCCTCACTCATGTTTTTTGTCTCAGGCTAGACTGTCTTGTGTTGAAAGATCTCTTTTACGTTATTTTTGGCTAAATAAGAACAAAAAATTGAGCTGAAAAATATTATGAGAGCACCTCTCCTTCTAAGATTTCTGGGACAATTTAGTGGACTCCAGAGGTTTGGATGATTCAGATAAGCTTCAGAAAAACATTCAATGTTTTAGAATACCATCCAAACGAAATCCCAGTTCTAAACCTCTGGATGTTTTCTTATTACTACTAGAATAAATAAGTGTATGTTATGAATCTGACCTAGTAGAGTGAAACCAGTGATCTACTACTCATATATGGAAGACTTTATTTCAAAATAACATTACAACCCCTCCGCCCCCGCCAAAAAAAACCCTCCCTCTCTAACCCAAACAATAATTATGCTCATGCTTTTATACAGGAGCTCACTTTAAGCTAGAAACATGACTAACAATCTTTATGCTCTTTGGATATTGGTAGATCTTAAGGCTTTATGGTGGGCAGTCATTTGGTTACTGCTGTCCCCTCCCAAAAGGGCACAGACCCTGTATATTTCCATTTTTTTTTTTTACAGAATTCTGGGAACCACAAAATGAGCTATTAAACTTGTAATCTTGCAAATGAGATCTTTCATAATCTTGGAATGGAGGGACTGGTAGCCCAGGGAAATATTTTAAGCCTGATGCACAATGGGAGAAATTGAAATGATTGACTTGAGGAATCTGACTGCATTGTTACTATATCATTCAATTACTTATAAACAGCATGGCAAAGGATCAGGAATTATCTTCTTAAAGAATTTGATAACTTCTCATGTTGCTTAGCAAAGAGGGAGATCCAGTTTGAACAGGAGGAAGGGTGTATGAAGAAACAATAATGATGAATAATCTGAATGTAGTAGTTCAAGGTCCAATTCACCTCATTGAACATTGTTTAAGCACTTAGGTGTAGAATAATATATTAGATTCGAGGAATACACAGAAAAAAAACCCATAAACAGTGACCCATAGTTCGTTCCCTCAAGGAGTTTACATGTTACTACTCCAGGGATGGAGAACTTGCAGCTTTGAGGCTACATGTGGCCCTCTATGTCCTCAAATGTGGCCCTTTGACTGAATCGACACTAGGGCTGCAACTGAGGACCTAGAGGGCAACATGTGGCCTCAAAGCCACTCCTATAACTGACTCCTGTGATCATAAACCCCATGTGAAGTAGGTAGTACAAATATTAACCCATTTAGACAGATTAGGAAACTGAGTCTCAGTGAGTTTAAGTGACTTGTCTATGGTCTATGTCTATGCCTATGTCTATGGTCATAACAACTAGGACTAGGATTGAAATTCATGGCATTCCTATTAGCCTTTCACTCCTTCTTACTAACATCTTTCTGTCTTCCTTTGTTCCTCTGGATGGTCACTAACCAGCTTGTTCCAAGTAGTGTTGAGTGTAGCATTCAATCTGCAAAGAATACTATTATCTCATCATTAACAATTCACGTTGTCTACCTTTCTGAATCCTGACTTTTTTTTGAGAATAGTTAAAGTTATGGAAGATCCCTCTGTTTATGATGAAAGATCTCAGAAACCTTCTGAAAGAATTGATAGTCAATAGTATTATTACTGAGTCTTATAATCCATATTTTGTTGTTATTGAGTTGTTTCAGTTATGTCTAACTCTTTATGACCCCATTTGGGGTTTTCTTGGCAAAGATACTGAAGTGGTTTGCTATTTCCTTCTTCAGCTCATTTTGCAGATGAAGCAACTGAGGCAAATAAGGTTAAGTGCCTAGGTCACACAGTTAGTAAGTGTCTTGAGGCTGGATTTGAACTCAGGTCTTCCTGACTCCAGGCCCCTTGCTCTATCTACTGAGCCACCTAGCACAGTTCTTATGCATTGTGTATGATAGATAGTGATACAGAAGAAAAATGGGTGGAACTAGACACGTGTGGACCCTGAAACTTTGAATAAGAGAACTAAAGTGGACCAAGAATTCAAGACGCCCCAAACTCCTTGCTAGTTAGTCAATGGTTTAGGGTTTTGGAATCATACAGTGATTCCAATAGCAGATTCCAATTGCAGTAGAATACAAAGAAAAGAAAGTCTGAATCTGCCCAGCTGGGTTTTATGACTTTGAAAGTGCTCCAGGGTGTCTCATGGGTACATTGAGACCTCCAGTTTCCATCCTCTATGTCCTCTCCCTCATGATTCCCCTCAGGGCTCATAGGTTCCCTCCTAATAGAGCCTTTTTATCATTAAGAAACTTGAATGATGTTTTCAAACCGTTATAGTCCTTTGCTTCACATACACAATCAGTCAGCTAGAATTTACTCATGTGGCAGGTACTGTGCTAAGGGTGGAGAAGGAATTGACAAACCATTTTGGTATCTTCGCCAAGAAAACTCCAAAAATGGGTTGTGAAAAGTTGGATGTGACTAAAAAGTGACTAAACAACTGTGCTAAGGGAGCACTGGGGATCAAAGAAAGGCACAAGACAGTCTCTACTCTCAGTGAGCTTATGGTCTCCTGGTGGAGGTGAGAAAACAAGCAAGCAGTGCTGTACAAATAATCTATGTATGGGATAAAATGGAGATAATCCCTAGAAGGAAGTCCCTAACCTTCTGTAATGTGAGGAAACTTCACTGGTTTTCTCTAGATTCTGGCTTCCTTAAAACTGAAGTTCTTATGTTACCCTCTACATTTTCATCTCTCCAATAAGCCTCTACATCTTTGTGTATACTTATTTTTGAGATCGTGGGGGAAACAAAGCCTAAGAGTTTATTAGTGTAAAGAACTCTTGATAAGGAAACTCTCTGCCAACACTGATTAGCGCCTACTTTGCTAAGTCTAATCTTAATGAGTTGCCTGGGGACCCTAAAAGGTGAAATGACTTGTCCAGGATCACCCAATCAATATTATCCAAGGCAAGACTTCTGCTTTTTTTTTTTTGCTTCTTATCTATTATCTGTCTGTCTATCTATCTATCTATCTATCTATCTATCTATCTATCTATCTATCTATCTATCTATCTATCTATCTGCCTACCTATCTATCCATTTATTTATTTCTTTAAATTTAGTGTTTTATTTTCCCCCAATTACATGTAAAAACAATTTGCAACATTGTTTTTAAAATTGAGTTCCAAATTCTCTTCTTCCCTCCCCCCTCCCATCTCCCTCATTGAGAAGGCAAGCAATTTAATATAGGTTATACAAAACCTATGTCATGTGAAACATTTTTCCATATTAACCATGTTGTAAAAGAAAACATAGGGGCTATCTCCAGTTGTCCTGTTATATATCTTGCCACTAGACCCAGAAGGCTCTGGAGGAGTGAGACTGGTGATTTTGCATAGCCTTGTCTCTTTTAAATCCAATTCACTTGAAAGTCATGACAGTCACCTTTTTGATGTCATGGTCCTTTTCAAGAATGAAGGACAAACAATGATCTGTGAACAGCAGTAGCTGCCCAACTGGGGACCCAACTGGCTAGTTTCAGTTGGTCAATGCTTTGATCTGTATTCAGATTCTCTCAGTTCTTTCTCTGGGAATGGAAAACATTTTTTATCATAAGTCTTTCAGAGTTGTCTTGGATAACTGTATTGCTGAGAATAGCGAAGTAAAATATTGCTCTCACTGTGTACAATGTTCTCTTGGTTCTACTCATTTCACTCAGCCGTTCAAAATCCGAAAGGAGTACACCCTTATATTTCATTATCTTCATTGCCTGCTCCTTGCATTCTGCAGTTAGGGTCATTAAACATTTGAAAAATATATAATTTCTTTAAGTAAATTGGGAGAATTAAGAGAACTAAGGTCCCTTCATCAATTACCTTCTCAAAATGTTAATATTTATATGTCTTACTATATTAGCATATATTACTATGCTTGTGCTTTTCTTGTTAATCTGTTTTCATATTTTTATGTTATAACAGTGATGATAATCCACTAGAGATTTCAAAAAAAAAATAAAAAAATGAAGTCATTGGGTATTTTCTCACCTATTATTTGAGGAGTCCTAGTAATTTTTTAAAAACTGGAATTTTCTTAAGTCCAATTTCATTAAATAAGCCCTTATTGGACACCTACTGTAGCCATACAACTACACAATATCCAGTAAAGGTACAACCCATGAGAAGAAAGAATAATTAAAGGACTTGCTGACAGACTCCTATTGAATAGTACTTGATTTACATTGATTTGTAAATAAAAGCTTCTTCTAAGCACATAGTAGGTGCTTAACAAATGCTTGTTTAGTGATGTTATGATTAGGATGAAACCATATTTTATCCTCCCTCTAGTTCAGAGGTCTGCAAACTACATGGGCCAAATCTAGTTTCCACTTGTTTTTATACAGCCCATGAACTAAGAATGATTACATTTTAAATAAATATTTAATTTATTTAAAAAGATAGACACCATTTTTAATTCTCCAGGTGGTACAAAAACAGGTAGATGGATAGACTTGGCCCTTAGGCCAGAGTTTGTCTGCCTTGCTCTAACCTATTCATTGGAATATAGGCTAAGACAAGTTGAGGCTGACAGAATCTGTTTTTTTTGTCTCTTTATCCTGGCTTATTTTGTGACATTAACACATTTTAGAGCTGTCCTCAAGTATAATGGTAATTAAGGTGGGATTTTTTTTTTTTTACTGCTTTCTCTTTTGGAGCACTGGGGTAATCAAGTGCCCTTGGTGAGTCTGGCCTTTGTTTCTTTGATTAAATCGGGAGTCTTTGATGACCTGCTTAAGAAACGAGAAAACCTAGTTCACATAAGTTTGAGTTGCATAGTTGTGATGCCCTTTGACCCTGGACAGGGTAAATAAACTCAGAGATTCATGTTTTGTTTGGGGCTTTCACTCACTGGAAGAGTGTTGTGCAATTTGACCAGACAAGACTCGGGGTAGCCGCTGGAGTTCCCTGGCTATGAAAACCCAGATATTTGTGCCTCTCTCTCTCTGGTAACTATGTAATTCTTTGGTCAGACAGTTAGATGCCTGTCTGTTGATAACTGTGTGTGTTTGCTCTGTTTATATTGTCTCCGTTTGTATTTGCTCTGAAGTTCAGGGTGCTGGCTTTTCCCCCTGAACTAAGTGAATGATATATGTATGTTTGATTAAAGTGAGATTATTAACCCCTTAAAGTTGCTTTCCTTAGAAAAGCAGATCAAAGAACATGTGCTAGCAGTCTTCCTATGTGCTCATGTTGTTGGTCTTACACAGCCACAGTAGCGGCAAGCAGCATCGTTGTTACACCAAATCAGTTCTTCTTATTTTCTCTTGTTCTCATGTCCTCAGTTTGCCAACTGTCATTTTCCCATCATGTTGGCACAGGACTTAAAAAAAGTTGCATTATCTTTTTCTGAGGCTTGAAGGAACATCTCTTAGAAAGCTGTGCACGGTGATGGATACCTGTCATCCTTGTTACTGGGGGAAACTGAAACTGGAGATTGCTTGAATTGGGGGGCTCTGAATTGCATTTAAGTTAAAGGCAATTGGGTGATCATGCTAATATGGTGAGCCCCTGCAAGTAAGAGCTCCATCAGGTCCAGGCTAGAAAAATGGAGTAGGTTCAATCTTCCATACCAAGTAGCATTGGAATTAGGCCCACCAGTGATCACTGTGCTTCTTTCTTGGGTGAGATAGGGAGAGATCATTTAAAAAATTATTATTATTACAAATAATAATAATAATTAACATTTATGTTGCTTTTTACCAGGAACTGTGCTAAGCACTTTATAAGCATTATCTCATGTGATCCTCACAACAACCCTGGGGAGGTAGGTGCTGTTATTACCTCCATTTTACAGATGCAGAAAGTGAGGCAAACAGAGGTTAAGTGGCTTGCCCATGGTCCACAGCCCACCGCCATCTTCATGGGACTTTTTTTTGGTCTTCAAGGGGTTCAAGTCCAGAATATGTCACCTCCAGTTAATGTGGCCTTAAGCAAGTCCTTTAATCTCCCTAAGTCTGTCTCTTCATTAATAAAATGGGAACAATAATATTTGTTTTTATCATTGTGCTATGATGAGGGTAAAAGGAGATAATGTACATCAAATACTTTGGGAAACAGTAAGATATTATACAAATAGAAACCATTATTGTTGTTATTTATATTTGCTGGCAGGGGGGCAAGATCTGTGATTTTTATCAATGTCTGGAACTCGTGGTATGGAAAATTCCCTCCATTGCTGCAGACTGGCAACTCCTCTGTAAGTTTTAGAGTTGCCTAGGGCCCTGAGAGCTTAAATGCCTTGTACAGCCTGGTGCAGAAGGAGCACTTTAACTTAGGTTTTCCTGAATGCTAGGCCAGCTTTCTATTGACTACACTAGGCTGCCTCTCTACTGTTCAGATTATTATATAATATATACAAATTTCATATGATATGTATAACTCATAATTATATCACAAATATGTGTATATATGTTTGTATATATACACATAACGTGTATGTAGACATACATAAAATTTATATGTAGCCTCCAAAAGCAGGTTGGGATGGTTTGATGATGGGAATAAGTAGGATTCAATCCAATCTGACAAGCATTTAGTAAGTGCCTACGGTGTTCCAGGCACTGTGCTAGGTTTTGAGGATAAGAAAATAATGATGAAACAGTCCTCAAGGAACATACATTTTATATGGGGAGAAAAACTATTTAGTTAAAAGCATGCGCTGAATACATGCAAGAGAAGTGTAAGGTAATTTGGGTGCGCTTTTTCTATTAATATCTAGGTCATTCCAATGCTAGGCAGAAGGAAAGATGCCACTTAGGAAGCGGTCTTTGAGCTGAAGTTTGACGGAAGCTAGAGATTCTAAGAGGCGGAAATTGGGAGGACGTATACTCTATGCATCAGGAATGGCCTGGCAAAATCATGGTGAGAGGAGATGAGCCACATAAGAAGGGTGGTTTGGTTCCTGAGAGGACAGAGAGTGCCTTGGGCACGGGATATATAACAAAAGATGGGAGGCAGGAAGTATTGTGAATAAGAAGCTACGAATAGGTGAATTTGGTTGGTTCAAGAGGTAGAGTAATATGAAAAAAGTTAGAAAGCCAGTTTGGAAAGAAAGTTGAAGCCATGTAGGACTTCAAATCAATTAATCAATCAGTCAATTAGTAAGTACCTGCTACGTGCCAGACATTGTGCTACGTATCAAAGGCAAGCAGAAGAGTGTACATTTTGTCTTAGAGGAAACAGGGTATTATTGGTGTCTCCTGGGTAACACCCTGCCTCTGTTTGACTTTTAGGGGATATGCATCCATTATACAGGGGGAGAGAAAAATAAAATTCTGTTGAATATCTGAGTGAGCCAGGGCTGGAATTTGCACACATCCTACTCTGCTTCCTTGTGTGATTCTTTGTAATCCAAAATTTCTTCTCAGCCTGTATGTGGGTCCTGGTTTGGATGGAAGTCACAAAATGAAATGCCTCCAACATCTACAGAAGGAAGTAACTCTACCTCCAGAGGAAGGTCATTGGTGGGGCAAGTCTTGCTTCTTCTGGCTCCGTTTTCCTGTCCTGGAGTTCATTTGGAATTGCTACCAGGGACTTACCCTTTATAGGCATCAAATGTTGAAATGCAAGTGATCACATGTTTAGCAGCACTTTCCCTGATGAAGCATGCAAGTGTCATGTAAACCAAAGTGAACTCCTCTTGCGATGGATGAGAGTGGACATTCCACTCTAGCCAAGACCGCAATGCTTTGGCTCCTAGTTTCTCATGGAAACTTTTAATTGGCTTGTCTTCTAACATATGCCAATTACAACTTCGGAGAAGGTTTCTGGGAGTGGGACAGAAACTGTTTTACCCACTCCTGATGCTGATGTTAAACTGGTCTGTATCTTGCCATTGCTTTTTACACATCTGTTTTAATTGGGCGTCTTGTGAGCAGGATTTGAGGAGCCTATTATAAGATATGAAAAATCTAAAATAAAGCAGGTTTTGAAGTGTGTCCATATCTGTTCAAAGAGTTTGCTTCAAGGACTAAAGCCTATACAGTGTTTTATTTTGGAACCGGATCACAAGACTACATGATATCCCACCCTTTTTTTGATTTGCTAGCTTCATTTTATTTCTAACTCTAAGTTGAAGAAGTTATGAGTATAAAACCTTTTAAAGTAGGTGGACT
>JAQQSZ010013167.1:0-11822 GCA_028646595.1 Phalanger gymnotis | reverse complement strand
CAACAAAGTCAAAGACCCTACATCAAAAGCCTCCAAGAGAAATGTGAATTGGTCTCAGGCCATGGACGAGCTCAAAAAGGATTTGGAAAAGCAAGTTAGAGAAGTAGAGGAAAAATTGGGAAGAGAAATGAGAGTGATGTGAGAAAACCATGAAAAACAAGTCAATGAATTGCTAAAGGAGACCCAAAAAAGCACTGAAGAAAATAACACCTTAAAAAATAGACTAACTCAAATGGCAAAAGAGCTCCAAAAAGCCAGTAAGGAGAAGAATGCCTTGAAAGGCAGAATTAGCCAAATGGAAAAGGAGGTCCAAAAGACCAATGAAGAAAATACTACCTTAAAAATTAGATTGGAGCAAATGGAAGCTAGTGACTTTATGAGAAATCAAGATATTATAAAACAGAAAGGATAAGTGAACTTATCAGGTCACACAGCAAGTGAATGTCTCAGGTTTTCCTCAGGTTTTCCTGACTCCTAGGCATTGCTCTATCCACTATGGCCTATGGTGCACTTCAGTTCTTAAAAAAGCTTCTTTCCAGACACTTGAAGAAACTAAAACTCAAGAAGTAAAGGGATTTGCCCAGAGTCACACAGCTGGTAAAGGTAACATAGGGTTAGGATTCAGGACTCAAACCTGGATCCTCTGACACTAAGGCCTTTCTATCATGCTGCACTATTTTCTAAAAGTACTTAGAACAGTTTAGTCTAAGATTTTTCAGTGTCTCTTTTATTCTGGTCTATACTATTAATATGCAATGTAAACAACCAAAGCATTTGGTGAGCAAAAATTAATCTAATTCCTGCCCAGAATTATCACAAGTTCCAAATTTATTGTCTGAATTAATGAAGATTCAGAGCAAATACAGAATACTTTATCATAATTAATATAAGTATCATTAAAATTCTGTGAAGTTTGATTCCTTTAAAGTCACACTTTTTATTTTTGCATATTTTAACAAAAACCTTCAAAATCTAAATGAGTTTCTATCTCTTTTCCACAATCTAGGTCATATTACTCATGCTGCATTGTTTGTTCTGTTTTCAAAAATCCCCTTTTTTGTCTGGATCCCAAAGTGCGAGCTGATTATGATGACTCCTTTCCTGCAGATGACAAATTACCTGGGCTCAGTGAGAAGAGAAAGAGGATCCCATTGTAGTTCTTATAGCAAAGGCAATAATCCTGAGGCTTTTAATCATTTTCAAGGTGGTTTGGGGGTTTCTTTGGCTCAATTTTATGAACTGAGAATTCTTTCATGTGTAATATTTTGCCAAAAGTGGGATTACAGAATTTTGAAATCAGCTTATTAGACTTACATGGATTTTGCCAGGCTTACTTTGCTCAAATTCTTTCTAAGGAAAATATTTACTACTGAAGCTGAAGTTTAGGAGAAATTTAAGAGCTGCTAAGTACTGATTTGAGATTGACAGATGACTGATTGGGAGAAGAGAAGAGGCGTAGACACAGGAGTTTCAGGCTGCTAGTCTATTATTCTTGATTTCAATGTTTCTTGGTACAGTTTTGAAGGTGGTGAAGTTTAACATTTAATTTGGTGCAAATGTAAAGAACTCGAGTGATGAAAATTACTACTCTCAATGAAGAAGAATCATATTTCTGCGGAGGAGGGGTTGGGGCATGATTGGAGGTTTAATTGTTTTTGCCAGAGTAAGTAGGTTTCATAGAATAAAATAAAAGTGATTGATTTTGGCTTTTTTTTCAATTTGTGGAGATTGTGTAATAGGAATAGCTGCCATGGCATATATCCTTTATTTCTTTTGCTTTACTTCTTTCAAAATGCTACTGCTTTAAAATTTCATTTTTTTCTTTGCATTTAAGAGAATAGAACATTTTCAGCAGACATACTTTCTCTATTCCCCACTCCAGGGGTACTTAGAGGTCATTAGAAGACTTTCTAGGCTAAATATGGCTCAGGTTCTTTGAAGACTCCTGAACAGTCATGTCAAAAAAAAACATTTTGGAGAAAGGAGTGCTATAATATCTTAAATCTAAGATTTCTTCTGATAGCCTAAGTAAAAATGGAGGAATATTTGCCTCATGGGAACTTGGGGAACTAGAATCCTAGTCTTTTAGAACTGAAAGAGATCTAAGAAAAATTTAGTGCAACACTTTCATTGTGCAATTGAGGAAACTGAGACACAGAGAGGCCAAATCACTTTCCCAGTGTGACAGATATAATTGACAGCAAAAGTGAAACTAGAACCAAGGATTTTATTTTTACAATTAATTTAGTGCTCTTTCTACTATATCTGAATGCTTTCCAGTTTTTCCATTTTTTTTATTCTTTGTGCTTTTGTCTATAGGCCTCCAATATAATAATATCTCTGTTTGAACAGGTTAAATTCTTAATCAACCCTTTAGTAGTAGTGAACCTTGCTACCAGTAAGCATGGAGTTGGTCATGCCCTTGAGTTGGCTTCTGCCCCTGAAAAGAAACTTGCCAGCATTATTCTGAATTAGTTTGAAGGCTACTCATGTAACATGTATCATTTTGGCTTTTTTGGTGCCTTGGTGCCTTGTGTATATGGTCCCTATTGCTTCCAGGTTCACATACAAAGACTTGTCTGGTATTCAAAACCTGTCATAATCTCAACCCCTTCTACTTTCCCAATCTTCTTACACTTTACTCGATAGTCAGCCCCACCCCAGTTACTCTTTGATCAGGTGGCACTGGCCTCCCCCATGTTCCAAGAGCAAAACACTCCATTTCCTTGCTCCAAGTATTTTCTCTGACCGTCCCCGATCCCCAAAGTACTCCCACCACATCTCTACCAACTGGCTTCCCTGGCTTTCTTTAAGTCCAACTAAAATACCTTCTGCAGAAAGCCTTTCCCAATCCATCTTAATTCTAGTTTCTTGTTCTACTTCTCATTTCCTTTTTTAATTTTGCATATAGCTTGTTTGCATTTTTTTTTTGCTTATGGTCTCCCCCATTAGAATGTGAGCTCCTTGAGGGGAGTGGAGGTCCTTTGGCCTCATTGTATCTCTATCACTTAGCACAGTTCCTTAATAAAATATTTATTGACTAACTAGTCCAAACTTCTTCTTTAGATTCCTAATTTTCATTCCTTTGTGGATTGAAGAGCTGGTTTCTTGATACCCTGTCCTCCCTTTCCCATGGATTCCTGATTTCTTACTATTTCATTTGACTTTTGCCTTGTTTTGCTTTCTGTTATCCATGAATTTTAGGGGCTCTTGAAAATGACCTCTGATTCAAGTTTCCTTGCCTTGGATTATGCCTTTGTTCTGATTCCTGACTATCTGGTTTCAAAACACTACCTTTTTTTTTTTAGCCCTGCTGCTAAGTCTACCTCTGACCAGCTCATCAGAATGTAGACCCTTATCTTTGTCTTGACAGATAGATTCTAAATATTTACTTGAGTCTATCTTGTCTCTTTGGTCTCAGCCTCTCTATAACTCCCCCAGGCAAACCTGGCTCCCTTTTATGTCCTCTGGAACCATCCATACATCCAACATACTACCTGGACCGTTAATATACCAAAGGAGTCATGTTCAGATAAAATTTATTGGATTGAACTGGAAGTTAGGACAGGCATTTTTAAAAGCAACGAATAAAAAATAGATGTATGTTTCAATTCCCAGGTATTCCAAGGAGGATACTTTGTTAAAAGCTTAAATGTCCCTCTTCCCTTTTAAAGATAAGCTCTATCACTAAGCAATCATACCCAAAATGCTATTATAAATTTTGCATAAGAAGCCAAATTAGTAAGCAGTGATCTCATTTAAATTATTTTTGGAGCACTGACTATGAGACATGGGGAGCATACAATTTTCTGATAGTCTATTTAAATATATGTTATTAATCCCCACATCTTGTTTTCCCTTTTCTTGAAGAAATCTGATGGGGCTGTTATTTGTCAACAGGATTTATTAGAATGTTGCTACGAAAGGAGGGCACATGAAGAGAACTGGGATAGCAAACCCATCTGAGTCTAGTATCTTAAAAATGTCTATTTTTAGTCTTGAGAATAATGCTTTTTGAGTCTGCCATCTGGAAATGGCTGTCACCCAAAGTGGCTCTGTTGTAGACCTTCTTCAGATTCAAATTACAAGCAGACCTCATTTTTCCAAAACTCTAGGTATTGCTGGTTTCTTCATTCTGTGCCTCCCCATAAGCCCTATCCCTACCTTATGTTTTCCTGCCTTTATCCATTAATGGTTTCTTCTAATACCTGAATACAGGAAAGTAATAGTGGTCCTGCTCAGTCTAGATGAGATAGATAGATAGATAGATAGATAGATAGATAGATAGATAGATAGATAGATAGATAGATGGATAGATAGATATGCCTAAACTTATGTACAGTTCTATACTATTTAGAGATGAAAAGGTTCTAAGAAAAATGTGATATAGCCTTCTCATTGTGCATATGTACATAAATGTGTGTCACACACATATATACTTATTTTATCTGTATATATGTGCAAATGCACATGGATGTACATAATATACGCATGTCTTACCAATTCTCTGAGAGATGTCTTGAGCGCCTTTTAAAAAGTTTACTTTAATGATCCTGGCATTTGCTTTAGATATCATCCCTTATGTCTGTCAACAAAGTGTCAAGAAAGTGACTTAGCTTCATTTGTCATTTCCTAGTGTTACTGATTGGGTCTATTAACTTCTAGCTTTGGATAAATGAATTAAGCAACAGAGGGTGAATGGCAGAAATGCTGGGCCCCTTCTAACTTCAAAGATGCTTTTTGGTAGTAACAAACATCATCTTCAAAAACAAGCCCAGGCACTAAGAATCTGCTCCAGTTCTTTGAAGTTATAAGGCCAGTTAACGGATTCTGACTGCCTCATATCACTCTGGTAAAGTCATGAAATAAATAAATAAGTGAATGAATGGACAGATAGACCATCAGGTAAGACAGAGAGACAGACAGACAAACAAGTAGAAAGACCATTTGCTCAAACTCTCTAAAAAGCCCTTCCATATTTTAAGAATACTAATAATTACTATGAATTAAAGAGCTAATATATATAATAGACCACCTATTGGAGGAGAGAGAGTAAGCATTCCAATAAAATTATACATCTTTGACATATTGAAACATTGGATTTGAGTCAAATTCATAATCTAATAGACTTGAGGGTTTTTAATATATTACATGTACTCTTCATATGTGTTAGGGTTTCTTGTCTAATGAGTATGTGCTCACTTTATAGAAATTGATATATAGTTTTAATATTTTAAATATGTTTGTAAACAGACCAATAATTTCATAAAAAGCACTTCCTCTACCAGTGCAAGCAGCACAGGCCTTTCTCTACAAATTTAGCCTGAAGAGAGATGTTTGAGGCTAAATATCTTGCTCAGGATCCCAGAGCAAGAGGCAGAACTCAAGTCTTCCCGACTCCAAAGGTAGCTCCCTACCCAGTTTGCTGTGGTAAATGTCATGAAACAATTATTAAGGTTTATAACTGTACCTTTCAGGACAAATTTTTGAGTATAACTCTAACCCCTTGCAGAGAAGTATATCTGCCAACTATTCCAACTATGAAATTGTTCATAGATTATAGGTTTGGAGTTGGAAGAAGCCAACCATTTTAAAGATGAGGAAACTGAGGCCCATCAAGGTGATTTGCCCAAGGTTGCACAGGTAACAATTGGCAGGGGCTGAGATTGACACTGGGATCCTCTGAATTGAAAGATGGTGCCCTTTAGTCTGCAATATGCCAACTATAGGAAAACATATTCTGCTTTACAATACTCTATTATGTTGTTTTTCAGGAAAAATTGGAAACATCATGAAAATTGCATTCATCTTCCTCTTTCCATTATTTCATTTATCAGAATTCCATCATATTGCCATATGGGGAACAGAGAAGTCCAAGGAGCTTTGCAGTCAACAAAGGCTGAATCAAGGTCCATCTGGACCCAACTTCTCGCTTCCTTTTATCTACTTACACTCCTTGACCCTTTCTTTTAAATCCTGAAAAGCCACATTTTAATATACTTATAGTAATAACAACAGTAATAATCCACTGTGATATTTGTGCTTGGCTGCAAGTCTGTGGTCTTCTCCATCATGGTCCATGAACCTTTTCATCCAATCGCTTCAGCCCTGGAAGTCACACTACATCAGTACCCTTGGCCCCCAGGGCCCCTCCTCCCATTAGAGTTCCTTTAGGAAACTCAGTTTAAGGAAGGCAGCTAGGCCAGCCTTCTCTTCATTCCCCACTGGACCCTACTCTTCTGGACTTCTCCATCCTCCTCCCTAGCCGCCATATCTACTTGCTAGCTTCCTTTTCTACATTGGGTTCTCTCACTAGGTTGCAAGCTTCTGAAGGCAGAGACTGTCTTTTGCCTTTCTTTGTATCTCTAGCACTTAGCACAGAGGCTGGCATATAGTAAATGCTTAAGAAATGTTTACTGACTGATTGAATAATAATAGCTAATCTTCATAAAGTTCTTTAATCTTTGCAAAGAACTTTACATACAGCATATTCTCAGGTTAAATCCTATCAACAACACTATAAGGAAAATGCTACTATTTTGCCCATTTTATATATGTGGTTGAAACTGAAAAAAATTTAAGGGACTTGGCCAAGATTACAGACTTAGTGTATATCTAATATTTTGAGGTTTACGAAATGCTGTCTTCACAAGGTCCTTATAAAACAGGAGGTGTTAGGGTCCTTATCATATAGGTAGGGAAATTAAATTTCAGAAGGTTTAAAGTATTTGCACAAGGTGACACATTTGACTGGGATTTAAGTCCTCCTGATTCCAAGCCTACTGCTTTCCCCAGGATGCCATGGAATATTACTAAGGGATTTTTAGTATCTCTTCCTCTCCCATTTTCTGGCCTAGCTCAATTCTCTTTGAGAAATTATTAATTTTTTTTTCTCAAAGATTTGGCCTATTCTTTATAAATCCATTTCACAAAGTAAGAGTAGCTATATAAGTCCATGAGAAGTCTTGCCTAGTCCAGGATTCATGACTTTTTGTAAATGATAAGGCTGCCCCAGATCTCATTTGACTAGTTTTCTAATTCTTCAGGTCATTCGTTCTGTTTCCCCAGCAAAGCCTGGTTCTAAACTCTAGGCTGAACTAGACATACTCCATAAGTTTATTTATAAATTTTATTCTATATGTCTTTCTTTTCCCTCATCCAGAAATTTGAAAAAATGTTACTCTACTTCTCCTAAGAGTTATAGTCTATAATCATTATGACCGCTATCCTCAATCCTAACATAAATTTCTGAGCTTAGAAATTCCTTCATGGGTTCTAGTGTACCTTTCATAGTTGAAAACCTACTTTAAAAAAAATATAATTACATAGTCATAGCCAAAAAACTTATGTGCACATTGTGAAGTCAGAAATGGCCACACCATTGTGACAGCTCCATGTTCCCTACTCAGAATTTAGAATTACTGCCATGAACCACTGAAGTTCTCTATAAGTCACATTGACTGTTTTGTAGAAATGAATATTATACATGATTAATAAGAAATATAGATAATTACTTTAGAAAACTGAAAGCCCAAACACTGAAGTATCATCTTGTAGTAGTCTACTCTAAGAAATAGTGATAGGCATGCATTCACTGAAAAAAAATACTACAGGCATAAATTAAATAAGATCAAAAATTTTAAATAATGCTTTAAACTTGCTCCTTTTAGAAATAATTTTGATTCTTTTATGTTTTTATGTACTAATGAGTAAAATTTGTGCATGTTATTTTTCTCCGATAATAAATTAAATGTGTGTTTTATCTACACATTTAAGCATCTGTTGCTATCTAAAAATAGTTCCTAAGAGTTTTCATTTCTCCAAATTAGTCATTGATTTGGAATCATTCTCAATAAATTATTTATCCAATCAGCAGAAAGACCTCACATATTTCAGGAAGGAGAGTAGCTACAAAGAAGGATTTGTGAATCTACAAGAATAATTTCCTTCCTGAGCTCTGGTCATGTATCTGCCCATTTTTTTACAAGCTAGTTGCAGCCTACTTCACATGCCCCACTGAAACTGCAAAAGGCCCCTTTTATTGCCAACAGAGACACTCCAAGTTTAAAACATGTAAAAGGACATGAAAGATTCTCTTTTATGGGACTAGAAATGTTAGGGGATTTCTCACCTTCTTATATTTTTGGCATTTTGGTTTTTCAATGTGATTTACAGTTCTTGGTTGCAAGTATGAGTAATGTGCTAACTCCACAGTGATATTCTTTCATTTGTAGCTGCACGTATGTAAGAGAAAACAAGCAGCCAAGTCGATACCTGGCTGGAGCTCACAGCTCAGCCTACCAGCCTCCTGTGTACTCACACAAATTTGTATTAGCTAAAGTGTGCATTGTATATCAGAACCTGTTTAAAATACTGATATCACAAACAGGCCTAACGCCTCTCTTATAATCACAAGTGTATGTGTTGGGTGGGGGGGGAGGGGAGGATGACATAAGCATTTATTAAGCACCCACCATGTGCCAGACACTGTGTTAATTGCTTTATAAATATTATCTCAGTCATTAGGGACAAAGGACTTTAGAAATTATAATAATATATATACATATACGTACATATATACGCATGCAGTTTATGTATATCACACATATCCATACAGACAGAGAGAGAGGGAGAGAAAGAAATCATCAAAAGCTTTCTTAAAGCTATGAAGTAAATAATCTAAGAATTTTTGTCTCCATTTTACAGATGAAGAAATTGAGAAAGGAAATGACTTACCAATGGCCATCCAGTTAGTAAGCATGTGAGGCAGGATCTGAACCCATGTGTCTTGCTTGCTACAAAGTCCAACACACTTTCTGTTATGCAAACACTGTTTGTCATCTAGTTAAATACAACTCTGACTTCATAAGCAAATCATTTTATGCCACTGGTTTTCTTTATATAGTTGTCCTATTTGGGAATATGTAATTTGAGTTTTGGTATACTTAACACTATTCATTGATCTGTGTTATAACAAGAAGCATATTATATACAGATACTCTGTGATTCATATGTACTTTCTGGGTTTCAAGATCCCCAGAAAAGTCAGGAGTGATGAATGAGGGACAGAGAAAGGAGTTCTTTCTTTTGTTTTCTACAATATACTTTTCTTTTTTTTCTTTCTTTGTCTTTACCATTGTTTCCATCTTTGTCTTCCTCTGTCTCTCTGTCTCTGTCTTTCTCTGTTTCTGTCTCTATCTCTGTCTTTTTGCGTCTCTGTCTCTCTCTGTCTCTCCCTCTCTCTCCTTTCACTTGCAAGACAAGCAACTGGGAAACCATATGTTTCTCAGGCAGGAAATAATCCATAGTGAGGGTTTCTCCATAACCACCGGTCTCTGGATAATACCTTTTAATGTGAACAAGAGAAGAGGGTGAGGGGGTTAGGAGAAAAGTGTATGCTAAAATTTCCATTTAGAGACTGTCAATAATGGTCCAGGGAAATGACTAAAAGCATCTGTACAAGGCATAGGAAAAAGTGCAACACTTTGAGTTAGGGAAAACAGAACCTGAAAGTTAGGTGACAAAACATGCTTATACACCATAGTGTGGGTCCAAAGGCATCACGTCCACTCATTGCGGGTAAGGAAACATGGAGATCCAAAACCAATGTCATTTGAGGACAAAAGGAATAGGTTCAGTCTTTAAAGTTTACTCACAAATTGATCTCCTATGTGACTCATGCTTCTGCCCCAGGGTCTTCTCTCTTGTAAAACTGATCTTTGCTCATTTTGGCTTTCATCTAGGTGTCCTTACTTGCTTTGCAAGCTACAGAGTCAGCAAGGCATGAAAGGAACAAGTTTATTGCAAAAAAGAAAGAATACAAAAAGATAGTATACTCAAGGCCCTAGGCGGTTAATATTGTCCCCTTCTTGTGATCCTTAGCTAAGAAGAGGAAAAGGAATTAGATTTGTTATTTTTGGCCCTAAGGGTAGAAGTTTCAGAAAGGCAAATTTAAGGTGGATGTAAGAAAAACTCAACAGTTGGTGCTCTCTGGAAGTGGAATGGACTAGTTTCGGAGGTAGTAGAGGCCTTATAAGAGTTCCTCATGAAAAGACTGGACAAACACTTGTCGGAATATGCAAAACTAAGTTCTGGTTTAGGAGTGGGTTGGAAGAGATGGTTTTGAGATCATTCCAAATTCTGTAATTTTGTGATTCCAAACTGAGCCACACAATAGTTTCAGCCTTATAATACCACTCTCCATTTAAAGACTCCACAAGCAATAAAAGATTCAGAGTTGCTAAGGAGTTAGACAATCACTATGGCAAGTCCTACTTTCCGTAGGGACCCATGTAAAACCATGTAATAGTTCTACTTGAGTTCCACCCTGGGATTGATTCATTCTTCCATCAAGCAAGACAAAAATACAAACTCACTGAGGAGTCTACCCTGGAAAACCAACAATATTCATGCTACCACAGGAAAGGGAATTCCTCGGTTTATAATTTTTTTTTGTAATAACCTATGTATATATGTACACATGTACATATATTTATTACATATATATATGTATACTTATTCCTATGGAATTAACTCCTTACTCAAATGTTATATCACTTAATATAATATTTTCCTGAAATCCATTAATTATGATATTTGATAAACTTTGTGTGTGCATTTTTTTTTACCATTTCGTTTTGTTTTTCATTTTTGTTGCTGCAACTTTCTAGCTTGTTCTCTCTTTCAGGGACTCTAATGAATACCAAGTAAAATTTTAACTCTAAGAAAATAAACAAATGTAAAGGATTAGATGAAAGGATACCATAAGGGAAGGGATGTCTTGAAGAGAGCACACGAGAAAGTGTGATTGAGTCATTCAATATATTAAAGTGCAAGGACTTAGTCATCCATTGAGCAAATTGAGCAGAGTTAGTCTCTTTTTATCCTCTCCTTCAATACCCACAGCCTAAGGAGAAAATTGCTTCCAAAGCCTTTTTTTTTTTGCTTCAAAATGAATGAAAAAGACTCCTATTGTATTACATCATTCTTCTCTTATTGGACTTCCAGCTTAAGATCTTAAACCAATGCCACATCCTAGTGATTGTTCTTTTTTTCTTCTTCACTTCCCTGTGAAAAACAAAGGCAATATATACCCATGCCAATGTCTTAGTTAGCTGTCTTTATGATTCCTAAAAGTATCATGGAGAAATTAAAGCAAATAATCAAAAAATTTTCCCTTAAGGTTTATTGATTTATAAAGAAAAGTATGTCTTCAACTAATTTTATAGTCAATTTTAATTTAAATCTAGTTTTTACATCATCTTTATTTCCCAATATCTCTTTTCCTCTTCCGCCACCCAAAGAGCCACTGTCCCTTATCACAAATAATAAAAAAGGAAGAGGAATAAAAAGCAGTTCAACAAATACTATGGTGAAAAGTCACATATTCTTATTAGAGATTATGGATTCACATTCCCTTCCTCTCTATACTTGATAGCTGTGTGACCTTGGGCAACTCCTTTAACCTCCTTGGTCCCAGTTTTTTTCATCTGTACTAGTAGGTACTCTCACCTGTTTGGTATTTCAAGATGTTGCTATATCATGATTTTCTGACCACGTGTGTAAACACTCCTTCCAAAGTCTCCTTTTTCTGACAATCTCTATCACAACCCTTAACCTTGAATGTTTTTGAGGATTAACTGAGCTGGAAATCCACCTTAAGTCTCTTTGAGGCACCTCAGTCCCACATCTGTCACCACTGCTCAGTGAACATTTCAAACTAGATGTCCCAGAGATAACTCTTAACTCAGCATGTCCAAAACATAATTTATTGTCTTAATTCCCTATCTGTTATGGTAATTAGGGTGGGACTTTTTTGTTTT
>JAQQSZ010013166.1:0-11822 GCA_028646595.1 Phalanger gymnotis | reverse complement strand
TCTCTCCTGTCAGATTGGCTAAAATAACGAAACAGGAAAATGATAAAAGCTGGAGGGGATGTGGGAAAATTGGAACATTGTTACATTGCTAGTGGATTTGTGAACTGATCCAGCCATTTTGGAGAGCAATTTGGAGCTGTGCCCAAAGGGCTATAGAAATGTTCATACCATTTGACCCAGCAATACCACTCCTAGGGTTGTATCCCAAAGAGATCACACAAGTGGGAAAAGGGCCCATATGTACAAAAATATTTTTGGCAGCTCTCTTTGTAGTAGCTAAGATTGGAAATCAAAGGGATGCCCATCAATTGAGGAATGGCAGAACAAGCTGTGGTATATGAAGGTAATGGAATACTATTGTGCTATAGGAGATGGGGATGATACGGACTTCATAACAACCTGGAAGAACCTACACGACATAATGCTGAGTGAGCCAAGCAGAGCCAGGAGAACGTTGTACACAACCACAGATATACGAATTCTGTGATGACTAACCATGACAGACTCTGCTCTTCTCAGCAATACAATATGCAGAGACAGCTCCAAAGGACTTACAATGGAGAGTGCTATCTACATACAGAGAAAGAATAATGGAGTGTGAATGCAGATTGAGGCACACTTCTTGCTAGCCTTTTACTGACCCCCCCCTTTTTTTCCTCTCTTCTGTATTTGTTGTTGGGTTGTGGCTTTTTTTTTTTTGGAGCTGTTTCTTCTTTCTCTTGATTCATTCCATTGTCGTGGTTTTTCCTCCACAACTTGACTAGTGTGTAAATTAATTCAATGCCAAGTTATACATGGAAGTTATATGGGATTCCATGCTGTCTTGAGGAGGGAGGGGGGGAGGGAGGGAAGAAAATCTGGAACTCAAAATTGTGTAGAACCGTGTGTTGCAAACTAAAACTAAAAAAAATAAAAATAAAAAAGAAATATAAAGGTGATACATTCTGTTAGGAATAACAAACAAACAAACAAAAAAAGAATGTAAGCTCTTTGAGGACAGAAAGCATTTTTTAGCTTTCTTTGTGTCCCTAGAACTTAGTGCAGTGCTTGTACTTAGTAGGTATTTAATAAATACTTGTTAACTTAAATAATGAATTACTAAAATCATACCTTCGCATACTTTCTGTAATGAGTAAAGTTTGCAACTTGTTGGTTTTCCATTGAATTAAAAACAGCTACAGTGGGTCTACTGGGAATGGTTATAACTCTCTTGTGAAACAGTGCAAAGGCTCAAGGGTATGACAAGACTTCTATGAGGTAGACCTATAGTTGTGCTCCATTAGCATTTAATTGAAGCTCTCTAGTCAAATTTTTTTTGAACTCCCTTACTTCCTCTTCAAGCACAACTAGACCAAAGTAGTCACACAATTAGGTTAGGGTGAGTAGACACCTTTCAACTCTCATCATTAAAGCCGTACCCACTAATTTCACTTAGTAAGAAGTAGGGGGAGGAAAGGAGATAGAATGCACCCTGCATTCGTGCAACTATACTCGAATCCCAGCAGTCCCTATATTTAAAATCAAAATGTATTATATGACTATTTCTTTTACTATGCATCTAAAAATATAAATACCTCCATTATTCTTACCATCAGTTGAAGGGAAAATTTGGGGGTACTACAATCATGGTCAGGGAGACTCCAGGACACTGGTAAGAATCTACTTCTTAGCTGGACAAAGCATAAGTAAGGGTATAGAGTAGGACAAGGCAGGAAGAAATCTTACCTCAGTCTATCATCTTACACCTTCCCATTTTAACTAATTATTTTTAACAAGGTATGACATTCAGATATCTTTCTCTTCTTGAAGGACTTCAAGTGCTGTCAATTATTTAAATTGAAGAATCTCTCAATTCAACACCCTGGTGAAAAGTCCACTTGTTCTCTCCTAGTTGTGGTTCTGCCTCAAGTAAGTGAGGAAGCTGATAGAATCATAGATTCACAGATAGCAGTAATCTCAAAAGCCCAAGTCTGTCATTTTACAGATGAGAAAATGGAGGTCCAAAAACATTAAGTGATTTGTTAAAGGACACATAGCTAGTGATTAGCAGATCATAGGATTATAGGATCATAATTTTACAGTTAAAAGGGTTCTTAGAGAACACTAAGTACAACCCTCTCATTTTGTAGATGAAGAAATTGAGGCAACAGAGACATTACCTGAACTGGTCAGGGTCACGAAACTAGTGAGTATTAGATTCTGGGGTAGATACAGAATTTGAATTCAGGTCTTCTGATTCAAAATCCGTTACTTATTTCACTCTAAGGTCACTGGCTTCCGTATGTAGATACTACACTAACTTTGGTTGCACTTATTATCTATAATTATTTCATACAAAAACAATGCATACATATACATATACATATGTTATACACATACACGTATCCTTGTATAATTACATCTAGAGTTGACTAAGTGTATCTCTTGTAGACAACAAAACAGCAACTGTGAAGTTCTTGAGATGGGTTTTATCTTTTCCTTCTTTTATATCCCAATGGCTCCTAAAACAGCATTGGAAAACTGTAGGTTGGAAAACATAGTAGGTGTTGGAAAAATACTTGTCTTGATTGATTTTTGTGGAGCACTTAATTGCTCTCTAATTCTTTTATGCATATCAACTTCTCCACTAGACTGTAAGTTCTTCCCAGTAGGGGACGTATCTCCTACTCCTTTGTATCCCCCATGGTGCCTAGTACAGGGCTCAAAGAATGAATGTTGATTAATTGATTGCTCTAAGTAATTCATCCCTAAAAAGGCAATCATCTTCCAGACACTCCACAGTTGCCTGCACAACAACAAACAGTTACTTAGAGTCTTTAAATACCAGAGGGGACTAGTGATGAATAATAAAACAACTTAGATGAAGCAACATGTCACTTTGTGTCTTCAGAATGGACAGTCCGAAGGGAGTGAAACAGAAAAAGGAAGCATTGTAATATCTTGCTGGAAAGTAGCTCATTGTTATGCAGAATCTACCACACAATGGGTCAAAAGCTGTCCTCAGAAAAGTGATAAATAAGATTTGTTAAAACACAATATTCTGCAGCTGGCATACAAGGAATCAAACTATTGGGAGTGTTTTAGTGTGTCCCTTAAAACATCTCAATATAGTAGCACCTTCTTTATCTGGAGGTCAGATATGCAGCAGCTTCAGCTATTCAGAACTTAGCCACAACCAATAAGTAAGGTGAAAATGGCCTTTGATCTTACACAGATCACATGGACTTGGCTTTGTGGGAGCTACTCATGTGTATGCAGCAAATTAGAAGCCACATGAATGCATAAATAACAGAAAGAAAAAAGAGGGAGAGAGGGAGGATGCAAAATATTTATAAAACCATAGCTGACTGCGAGTATTTGGAGGAGCAGGAAATAGTTCCATCTGTATACCTCAAATGGACCTGAGGATATTTCATATTAAAGCAAGATATAGTAATTTATATTAATGATGAGTATCCTTACTCATTAAAGGAAGGTTACATCATGTTCAGTGTTGGTGACCAGTGTGATATAGTTGAAAGGATGCTGGATTTGGAGTCAGAGTTCAAATCACACCACTGCTATTTACAACACCAGTTGTACGTCCTCTATGAGTTGTTTAACTCTTTAGCATTATCTTTGAAAGTTGGGGGTTGGACTAGATACTTTTAAATTTATCCTTTGGCTCTGAATCCTGTGATCCTGTGAGCATATAATATTGTTTAGAAAGATTGCTATTAAATAGCTATTTAAAAATTCTGGTCCTTAGAGCATTACTTCTTAGTTATTTGGAAAATTCACTTTTGTAGAAGAACTCCAATCTTTCAACTAGTCAACAAACTTTAATTAAGCACCAACTATATATGTCAGGCACTGTGAATACACTAAGGATACAAAGAAAAAAAAAACATCTTTGTCCTTGAGGAGATTAGACTATATTCCATCAGGGAAGACACAATGCATATATAAATGTACACTAAACGTAAACAAAATAAATACAGGGTACTTTTAAGGGGGAGGCAGTAGCAGGTAGAAGGATCAGGAAAGACTCCCTGTAGGATGATGTGTTTGAGTGGAACTTTGAAAGAAATTAGGGAATCTAAGAGGCAGAGGTAAGGAGAAAGGGCATCCAGGTAGGGGAGATATTCTGAGTAATGACATGGAGATTAGAGATGGAATATAATATGTAAGGAACAACAAGGCCAGTGTGAATGGACCATAGGGTGTATGAAGAGGTGTAACATAAAAAATATGGAAATTCCTACTCAAAGATACTGGATAAGATGCTTCTGTACAAAGGGTCCACCCATCCTCTTTAAAGTTTCCAATAAAACAGCCACAGAATGGGGCCCCAGGGAAACCTAAAGTTGGCGCATTATCTTATGAATGCCTATGTTTCCCAAGGACACATACAAGTAGTCCATTATGGGGATATGATGACCGAGAGAACCTAATGAGATGGCTAAACAGAAAGCTTAAGTAAAATATGTCCATCAAAATAGCAGCAGAAAAAGACCAACATTAATTTTATAGCATATAATGTCAATACTTATATTTTCATAGATTTGGATTCAGAACCAAATTAACGGGATGGAGAGGGACACTGCGCTCCACTGCTTTAAAACTCTTGATCACAAATGACCTGACTTGCTTTCCAGGCCACCTGTCTCGTCTAACCTTTCTTATATATTTCGGTATGCTGATCAATAGAGTCTCCCCCTCCCTTTCCCACCTCCTTTAACTAAATAAGCCACACAAGGTGAAAAAATGTCACTGAATTAATATTTATTTTGCAACATAAAAGGACCAGTGGTATCTACAAATAGTCTAATTAATTGGGATTAATTTCATGTGCAAAGTTTGTCTCTGCAGGTGTTGATGGAGTAATACATCAAAGAGGCTTCACCTCTAAAAAAATCAATGGCAACGTAACCTTGATTACTGTCTTCGTTGATGTCACACATAACACTAATCAGTCATGGTTTGCACCAAATATTATGGCGAACAAATATTATTTGCTTCCTAACTGGCATTTTTCACAAGGGACAATGTCCACTCATGTAGATAGCCATTCTCTAAAGGAAGATAGTCACCTTTGAGAAACTGGTAAGGGTACATTGGTCCAAATGAGAGTAGTTGAAAAGAAGATTACATGAAGATGAAAATACAAAATGAAACACTAAGATGGGAGCCACAGGTTACTTTCCAGGGAATCAAAATGCCCAATGTATTTTCACAAATGGCAGATGTCCAGAAGGAAATGCCTTGCAATACAGTATTATGACCTCTGGATTGGTTGCAGGGTAGATACATGTGACATCCATAACAGCCCACCTTAATACTTGAACCCTCCTCTCCCCTGCAAAAGAAAAGAAGGCCAAAAGTTTCTTCCTAACGTTTAAGAACATTCAATGGTAATTTGTTTCTTTGAATCCCAATGAGGATTCAGGTTTGCAGATAGCTAAACCAGAAAGAAATCTGTTTTGGGTTCAGAGTGAAAAGACTTTGGTTTTAATTGTGGATCTACTTCTTACTACTTGTATGTTCTTTGGTAAATCCTTTAACTTCTCAAGGCCTCAGTTCCTTTATCTCTAAAATGTGGTAACTGAACAATTTGATTTAAGTCCCTTACAACTGTAAACCCCATTTAACATGGCTGTGCCATGGAGTCTAATTGCATATAAGTGGTGTTGATGATGGTTCAAATTATGGCCCTTTAAAAAGTCAGTCACTTATAGAAAGACAATTAAGGAGAATAATTAAATGCAGCTGAGGGAAAACGGTGGTTATGATAAAAAAAAAAGAGAGGCTCAGATGCTCACCTGTGGGACTTGCTCAAAAGCAGGGTTAACCTGGGCCCTATAGATCAATTTTAAGAGGGTATATGAGCTTGAATGGGAAAAAAACCAAATCATATCTTTATTTCAACACAGTTGGTTGAATTTGTATTTTATTTTCTGCATTCACAAATATTATTCTGAGAAGTGGTCCATAGGCTTCACCAAATTGCCAAAGAAGTCCATGGCACAAACAGAAAGATTAGGAATTCCTTCCTAAAGGGGAGATCAAAAAGGTGTTTTTTATTTGTTTGTTTTCAGAAGAAGGAGAGTTTTCTCTAGAGTTTTATCTCACTAAAATCAAGAAAGGATCAGATCAGGTAAAATCATTGTGGGTATTAATAACTTAATGAGTAGCAAAGGTTGTATAAAGATAGACAGGACATTTATCAAATGATTACTATGCGTCAGGCACTGTGAAAATGGCTATTGATAGAAATATAAGCAAAAAAGCTCTTTCCTTTAAGAAATTTATGTTTGAATGGGGCAAGACATAAAGTGGAGTTAGAGAGTGCATATCGTGGAATGCAACTGGTCTGAAAATAGTGTGCAAGCCTACTTCTCATAAGAAAGGGCAAAACGATGTTAAACATTGCCATTCTGGCTGGTTCTTACAGTGGGTGGCTGCCTGAAATAGAGATAAAGCAAAGTTATTAGAATTAAGATGGTTGGTTTTTTTAAGGATTTTCCCTTTTTCCTTTTATTTATAATGTTTGATCTGTCTATGTTTGGTAAGCAAATTGGCTATTTATTTGATTATTGTCACATAATATTTACTTTCTCTTTGGAAATACTGATGAGGTATTTTTGTAGGTGTTCATAATTTTTCAGTCCTAACCTGCCTATGACTAAACAGCTCTGTCAGCCAACAGAATTATATTCCTCTAATATTAACAAAACTGACTCACGTTTAATGAGTACTTCCAACAACTCTAAATCTTTAATTACTCTTGTTTAATTTCCCCCTAAACAATGTCCCCCTGATGAGAAGGCAATATTGTAGCAGGAAAATACGAATATCTGGAGGAAAGGATAAATATTAAACCCTTTCTAGGACCTATTGCCAAATAGATAGATACGTCAGAAAAGTAAAGATCTTTACCATATGAACAGCATAAAAAAGCTGTTCCATTAATGAGTAGATATCTCAGCACAATAGCTACCTTTGTTTCTACTGCACCAATGTTTACTGGCTTATCCTGGCCAGCAGACAAGAGTTGGTTGCTTTTCTTAAATAGTTTTCTGTTAATGGAACAAAAACCCCCCAACACACTGTATCTTTGGGTACAGGGCCATAAGTAGGAATTTTCTTTCACAAGACAAGCAGCATGAAAAATGTCACCAAATCAACTTTCTAATTCAGGATCTAAAAACAATACAAAAAGTGATTAAGATAAATTCAGTTCCATGTGGGAGGAGAAGTAGTTAATATAGATGCATCTATATGCTTAAAAAGGGCATATGTTAAATTTTTATACCTTCAAAACTTTTGTGTCCTGGGAAAATGTTCCGGTCATTTTGTCCCAGTTTGGCTTTTTCTAAGTGTCATTTCTAGATCCATGATATTGAAGGATTTGAATATTCTTGGGTTTTTTTTGTTCTCTTTAATAATTGGTGATGTCGATGATGGTAATAGTTTAGAAAATACCTTTAGAGACAGCCAGGTGGTTTAGTGAATAGAGAACTGAGTCTGTGGTCCAAAAGAACTGAGTTCAAATCCAGCCTCAGATTTTTCTTGCTGTGTGACCCTAGGTAGGTTATTTAACCTCTGCCTGTATTTCCCACAGATTCCTCAATTGTTGTTGTGAGGATTAAATAAGATAGTAATTGTAAAGCACTTGGCACAATGCCTGGAATGGAGTAGATACCTAAGGAATGCTCAGTTTTCTTCCTTCCTTTATCATTATATTTATATCTTTAAACTTTTGTATTTTGCTTTCTTATACATTAATCCACTATAATAAAAAAAATCATTGAGCATCTGATATGTGTTCATTGTATTGCTAGAGGAGATTCTAGGGAAGTAAAAGACATGTTTCTTTCCCTCAAGTAGCTTACGATGGAGAGTAAAATGATAGACAGTCAGAAAACCATTACAGACTGTATAAGTCAGAGGGAGATTAAAGGCCAGTGTAATGTGACACAGGCAATAATGATAAAGGATTTCAAAGAATGGGCAGATTAACTTTGGATGATACGATCAGAATAAAAAGGCTTTTAGAAACTGAACAAGAATGAAATGAGTAGAGCCAGAAGAACAATTGTACAATAACAACATTGCTATAGAAACAAACAATTCTGAAAGCTGTAAGAATGACCATTCATCTTTACAGAGTCCTGATGATGAAATGTATTATCTATTTGGCAGAGGTGAAACACTTAGAGTACAGATTGAGAAATTATATTTGTATTTATACATAGTTATATATAGTTATATGTACATATGTGTATATATATATACGTAATATATTATGTATGTATGCACACATACAGCCACTGAGGGAATTTATTTTACCTGATTATGCATATTTATTATAAGAATTTTTTTTCCTCTTTTCCCCTATAGGATTAAGAGTAGAAGGGAGAGAAAATAGATTCTTAGAAAAAATAATAAAGAGAAGTGGGCCAGTAGAAATGTGAAATATTGAGGGTAACCAATAATCAATCGGTCAGTTAGTAGGGTTTTGTATCTGTAAGACAAGTGTTACAATATCGATGGTGACCATAAATATGCCTGTATAGTTCTGTATCGCAGAATATAAGAGACTGTCTATATAGAAGGCAGAAGTCAAACATTCATTTTGACACCAGAGTATCAAATCCCAAAACCAATAACTCCAATTCAACATAGCAGCAATTGTATCCCAAAACCAGTAAGTCCACTTCATTATAACAGCAAGGAGCTTAAAACACAATATCACAACATGGAGCCAAGCCATCCTATAACCTTCCCCACTGCTGGTGCCTTCCAGTAAACACTCACAAATACTAGTTGCCTGCTAGCCTGTGTCCTGTCTTCCAAAGTTCTGAGAGCTTGCAGTTCTAATATTCCTTGCAGTTCTGAGAGCTTAGCAGCTACCTTCCAAGTATATATACCCTTTTTTGGGGCCCAAGGGCTTCATACCTCTCATGACCTAATTAGCAAAAGGGCGTGGGCCTTCCTACAAACAAGTGTCCCCTAAAAAAAAAGTTCCCCTTAACTAGCTCCACCTGAGGCCTATTAAGGGGATTGATGGGCAGGAAAGATGTTTAATCACATCAACACCACAGGTGTCTACCACACACATGTGAAGACTTATCCCCAGCAAAATGAGTAGATGAGAACAATTTGTTCCAATGGCCATGAAGATGGATGAAGCAGGTGCTGTGGGGAACTTGGAGCTTGGTCAGATATCAAAGATGTCATCCAGTCTATCCTGGGCATCCTGACTTTTGTCTTGCCACTGGACTTTGAGGAGTCTAGAAGAGTGAAGCTAATGACTTTATGCAGCTCTACCTCACTTAAATCCAATTCATGCACTAGTCAAGACATCATCCATAGTGTCATTTGTCCTCTTCAAAAATGAAGGAGAAACAACTGTTACATGCATATTCAGATGAGGTCACTTTATTGTTAGTTTTATTTAATTGTTTTAGTTACAAAACTCCTCTTAGGAAATGGGTATACTCTGTTAGTATTTGTAATATAAAAACAAAATGCATCAATATCTTTTAAAGGAAAGATGGGGTTCTTGACAAGCTCATAGGGAAGAGATTTTAGGTGGAGGAAATCATTTAATTGATAGCCTATAGTTAGTAAGGAATGTGTTAATGATTTATTTTTGATATGAATAGTGAATAAAACACTAGATTTGGAGTTAGGAAAACCAGGGTTCTCCTACTTCTGGCATTTACTAGCAGGGTGACCCTGAGCAAATCACCTATCCTCTAGAATTCTTTGTTCCCATATCTATCGAATGGTGGTGGTGGTGGTAGTGGGGTGTGTGTGTGTGTGTGTGTGTGTGTTTGTGTGTATGATATTTATACATATATAATCTTTGAATTTCATAGCTCCAAAAGTAGTTACTATAGCTACTATTACCACCATATATAATGATCTGAAAATATTAAAACACTACATAAATATGGTTATTATTCTCCCATCCTACCGATTTTCCTAGGGTTTGGCTAAATAAGACCAATACTTTGTGGGGCTTAATTAGGCTAGTGATGGATAATCATGAGGGAAAAAATTGCTTCAGGAGAGAAAGGAAGTAAACTTATGAATAAGATAGGTAAGAAATACTACCATAGAAGATTCAACTTTTCTCCCTCTTTGAACTCTTTAGGGAATGGGTTTCATAAGTATTTGTAGTATAAGAGAAAGAAAATCCAATATTAGGAATCAGATTACCTAGGTTCCAGTTAAGCCACCAAATCAGCAGACAAATCATTTTAATCTCACTGAGGTTTTCACAATAATCTTGGGAGGACAATAATCCTTATATAAGATATGTCAGAAAGTTTAATGAGCATTAAAGCAATGGGCCTAACCTATTTTGCTCTTTTTAGCCCATGTTTTGAGAAGAATGTTCAGTCAGTTCTGAATGCTACCGTTTAGAAAGGTAGTGATAAACTGGAGAGAGCCTATGGCCAAGACAGAACAGAGCCTTGAGAATATGCCTTTTGAGGAATGTTTGAGAGAACTAGGAATGTTAGATGAGAGAAGATGAAGAGAAAAAGAGAGCTTAAAGCATTTGAAGGGCCAGTACATTGAGGAAAGATTTGATAGACTTGTTCTTTTGGCACTGGAGAATGGAAATAGAAGCAATGGGTGAAGGTGCGAAGAAACAAGTGAGAGCTTAATAAACAAAAAAAAAAAACATTTGAAGAATTAGTTCTATCTGTCTAAAAGTGGAATACATTGCCTCCCAGGTTGGATTCCACCTTAGAAATCTTCAAGCAAATAATGGATGACCACTTTTTGGCTCTGTTGCAGAGAGTGTTCTTATATATGTATGAATTGAATTGAATTGAAGAGAGGGCTTATTCACCTCTACAATTCTGGGAAAAGACATATTATATATAAAACAGTTCATATACCAGGGCATTATATAGATTGCAGCTCTTATGTTTTCTTGGGTACATTGATGAGGAGCCCACCATTTCCCTTCCCATTTCTCCTATTTTCATCATCTCTTATGACCTCCCTTTCTCCAAGTTCCTAATCACCATTCACCTCTGCCTCCCTTGGTCATTTCTCCTCTTGTTCTTATTTCATTGTCCCTTCTCTTTGCCTTCTGCTTCCCTTATCCTCCTCTCATGTATTTACTACCCCAATTTTCCTCTTCCCTCTATTTTCCCCCTGATTCTCTCCACACCTTTTTTCGAGATTTTCTTTTCCCCCAGGCTCACCTTGCTCCCATCTCTATCTTGCTTCCCCATCTCCCACTTATCAGTTTTGTTGACTAACTTCCATGGGGAAGGGCCACGAGGGAAATGAGTGATTAAAAAAGTGGGTTCTTTGGATTAATTTGTCTCACATCTCATTCTCTTTCCGGCCTTGTTCCTGACTTCTAAACTTCAAAACCATACCTCTGCTGCTACGCCATCCTGGGATTTTCCTTAGTACTTGCAGTCCCATTACCCTGGAACATTCAATCACCTCATGGCTTTCTTACTATAGAATATCTCTCAGGAACATTGTCCCTTCTCCAAATGATGATTTCCTTCAAGGGTCTCCATTTATGGAGGAAACCAGGCAAATCAACTTTAATTCCCTTCCAGCTGTGCTTCTGAATTTCCAGGTTTCAATGTCATGTTACCTCATAGGTCCTTTCATTTTCCTTCCACCTACCCCTTCCTCACAATTTTTACCTCCCTTTGATGTGTTGCCTTCCTCTATTAGAATATAATCAACCTGAGGGCAGAAAATCTTTTCTGTATCTATATCCCTGGTATATAGCACAATGCATAGAAAATAGTAAGCATTTAATAAAACATCCATCCTTCCTTCCTTCCTTCCTT
>JAQQSZ010013165.1:0-11822 GCA_028646595.1 Phalanger gymnotis | reverse complement strand
AGCCTCCAAGAAAAACATGAGTTGGTCTCAGGCCATGGAAGAGCTCAAAAAGGATTTGGTAAAGCAAGTAAGAGAGGTAGAAGAAAAATTGGGAAGAGAAATGAGAGTGATGCAAGAAAATCATGAAAAAAAAGTCAATGACTTGTTAAAGGAGACCCCCCCAAAAATACTGAAGAAAATAACACCTTAAAAACAGACTAACTCAAATGGCAAAAGAGCTCCAAAAAGCCAAGGAGGAGAAGAATGCCTTGAAAGGCAGAATTAGCCAAATGGAAAAGGAAGTCCAAAAGACCACTGAAGAAAATACTACCTTAAAAATTAGATTGGAGTGGAAGCTAGTGACTTGATGAGAAATCAAGATATTATCAAACAGAACCAAAGGAATGAAAAAATGGATGACAATGTCAAATATCCCATTGGAAAAACCACTGACCTGGAAAATAGATCCAGGAGAGAGAATTTGAAATTTTTTGGACTACCTGAAAGCCATGATCAAAAAAAGATCTTAGACACAATCTTTCAAGCAATTATCAAGGAAAATTGCCCTGACATTCTAGAGCCAGAGAGTAAAATAGAAATTGAAAGAATCCACAGATCATCTCCTCAAAAAGATCCCCAAAAGAAAACTAGGAATATTTTTGCCAAATTCCAGAGCTCCCAGATGAAGGAGAAAATACTGCAAGCAGCCAGAAAGAAACAATTGGAGTATTGTGGAAACACAGTCAAGATAACACAAGATTTAGCAGCTTCTACCTTAAGGGATCAAGGGCTTGGAATATGATATTCTGGAGGTCAAAGGAGCTAGGATTAAAACCAAGAATCACCTACCCAGCAAAACTGAGTATAATGCTCCAAGGCAAAATATGGATTTTCAATAAAATAGAGGACTTTCAAGCTTTCTCAGTGAAAAGACCAGAGCTGAATAGAAAATCTGACTTTCAAACACAAGAATCAAGAGAAGCATGAAAAGGTAAACAAGAAAGAGAAATCATAAGGGACTTACTAAAGTTGAACTGTTTTGCTTGCATTCCTACATGGAAAGATGATGTGTGGAATTCATGAGATCTTTCTCAGTATTAGGTTAGTTGAAGGGAATATACATACACATAGACAGAGGGCACAGGATGAGTTGAATACGAAGGGATGATATCTAAAAAACAATAAAATTAAGATATGAAAGAGGAACATATTAAGAGAGTGAGGAAGGGAGAGATAGAATGGGGTAAATTATCTCACATAAAAGTGGCAAGAAAAAGAAGTTCATTGGAAGTGAAGAGGGGGCAGGTGAAGGGGAATGAGTAAATCTTGCTCTCATTGGATCTGACTTGAGGAGAGAATACTATACACACTCAATTGGGTATCTTATCCCACAGGAAAGTAGGGGGAAGGGGATGAAAAGGGGGACAATAGAAGGGAGGGCAGTTAGGGGGAAGAAGTAATCAAAAGCAAACACTTTTGAAAAGGGACAGGGTCAAGGGAGAAAATTGAATAAAGGGGGACAGGATAGGAGGGAGGGAAATATAGTTAGTCTTTCACAACATGACTATTTATGGGAGTGTTTTGCATAATGATACATGTGTGGCCTGTGTTGAATTGCTTGCCTTCTTAGGGAGAAGGGATGGGGAGGGAGGAGGGGAGAGAATTTGGAACTCAAAGTTTTGAAAGCAAATGCTCAAATAAATGGTTGTTTTTGCATGCAATGGGGAAATAAGTTATACAGGCAATGGGGCATAGAAATCTATCTTGCCCTAGAACAAAGTAAAGGGAAAAGGGATGGGAGAAGGGGAAGAGGGGTCATAGAAGAGAGGGCTGACTGGGGAACAGGGCAATCAGAATATATGCCATCTTGGAATGGGGGAAGGGTAGAAATGGGGAGAAAATTTGTAACTCAAAATCTTGTGGAAATCAATGCTGAAAACTAAAAAATGTCAAATAAAAAATAAGAAAAGAAAAATAAAAAAATATAAAAAACAAAACAATACAAAAACCCCAAACAACAACAAAAATAACTTGGTATAAATTTCATTGTGGAAGCTTGCAGGGTTTGGCAGAGGCACGTCCCCTGCTCTTAAGTGTTTTACAAATAGGAAGGGAAGATGTAATACAGCACCAACTCTTATACCATCCCCTAATTACTCTTCTTACAGGGGTGAGATTATAGTAGGAGCTACAACTCCTACAGGTCCCCTAAATCTCAATGGGGGCTAATGGAGACAAACACACGCATTCACAAATTCCCCCCAAACCTTGATTGGGGGGCAGGTCAAGGTAGGCACACATGCACATTCCCCTCAGTCTGCATTCTCATTCCCCACTTACTGACTGGTGCTCACTTGATTTATTGGGCAACAAAAAAGGCAATTTGACCAGCAATAGCCTCACAAGTATATTAACTTTAGCATTATAGTGACTTAGCATAGCACACTTGAGCTGGGTGTTTACCAGTTTATTTCAAATGTTTACATTATTTTAAGATTATAATATGATGTGAAAGCATGATGAGATTGTTTACAAGACATGAGCCAGAGAGCTAGTATATTATTATGGCCATGGATCCTGGAAACTAGTATCTGCGATCGTGGTAACTATTATTGAAAAAAAGAATAATGAAATCTACCTTACATACACTAAAATCCACCTCATATACAGAAGACAAAGCAAGTAGATAGATGATACTCCTCAGAGACAGGATATTTGCCCTTTCAGACATACATGTACCTTTTCAGAAAATTTGATCTAATTCACAAGCAGTCATAATGTAGTGCATAGATAATTGGCCTCTGGGCAAAGAAGGATCTGGCTTTCAGTCCTGCTTCTGACATATACTGGTTATGTGACTCTAGGCTTTTGGAGTAGAGGGACAGTAATTTTGAAAGGGGAACCATTAGCAGCTTGAAAGATTGGGAAAGGCTTCCAGGATAAAGTGGGATTTGAGGTGAGTTTTGAGGAAATCCAGAAAAACTAAGAGGAAGGTGTGAGAGGTCAGAGCATTCCAAGCAGGAGGGATAACTGATGTAAGGGAAGACCTGGATTTAACTTCTTTCTCCAATATATACTGGCTGAAGTGACTTGACGCCTCAGTGTCACAAGCAATTTTCTGTAATCCACATACACTGAAGGTCCTTATTCCAATTCCTATGAAAACTGACAAAAATCAATCTTCCAGCAAATTAGCTACATCTTTTCTTTGGGGTTCTTTTTCTTCAGGGTTTTCTTCAGGTTTTTCTTCAGGGGTGTATGTTGTGCATCCGATGCCACAAGCTTGAACCTTCAATTCTGGTGTTTTTTCTTTAATGTTATTTGTTGATAGTGATTAGTCAGCCAGGCTTAATTAGCCATTAGAAAAGAATGTTTACTAAGGTGTTATAATAACAGTTGGTTCAAAACATCTCCCCAGAAAGTCTGGACACATTCTTCTATTAGTATACACAAGATCCGGTGGATATTATAGTCAGACTTTGAGATAACATTCCATAAAGGGATAACTCACAAATCCTAGTTGCTAGAATCCTTTTGTTCTCCATGTGGAATGACCAAGAGGTTCCCCTTAGGCATGCTGTAGTGCTTTTCCCCCTTTCTTAGTAGACTCTTTGTACAACCTTGATTTTGCATCTAGTCTGTCCTTATCTCCCAGTGCAGATACTGTGTGGGGAGTATTCTTCATTTTGAAATTATTTTGGATACGTTAACAGGTACAAATTGTCAACTTCCCCTTTTTGGTTTTATTTTTTTACCCCAACTTTCAAACCATGTTTTTATCTGTCATTTAGGTGATACCAAAGTTGTGTTTATTTTTTACTTAAAACTGTTGTAGCAGCAAGTACCCTAGCATACCCAGGATGGCCTGCTATCACAGGTTCTTTCATCTGCTTTCCTAGGAAAAACTGCTCAAAAAAGGGGTTAACAATCCTACTTTTAATTACATTCACTAGTTCAGGGGAAGGGTCAGCACCCTGAATGTTAGAGAAAACAGAAGTGGAGAAATTAGCATAAAGGCCAACAGGGCTCTGACTGTTTGAATCAAAGCAATTTTGCTATACAATTTACATACACTACTGGATCGAGAGAACCTTTACAGTCTGAGCAGTCAGGGAGTGGTGAATATATGGCTACTCAGAGTCTCAACCAAGAAATCCCAAGGTCCTTCTCATAAGAGAGAGCTCCTAAATCAAAATACCAACTTAGGGTGTGTGTGTGTGTGTGTACACACACTCACTTCTCAGAGCCAGAAGGCATCACAACGCTCTTTGACTCCATGCCTAATCAACTTAGTACAAAAAGATATGAAAGCCTTCCTACAAGCAAGCCTCTGCTAAGCAAGCTTCCCTTAATGGGCTCCACGTGAGGCCTACTAACGGGCAAGGAAGATCTTATGCCCCATTAACCTTAAAATTGTCAGAATATCACTGCTTTAAATCTCTGCCCTAACTATTTAGGCAATGGAACAAAAACCTATTTCCTCCTTTGTCAAATAACCAGTACTTAGATGAGGAAAAGATGCTTTGAGGATGAGTCTACATTAAATATACTTTGATGTATTTGACTCCATTAGACCTGCCCTTTCTAATTCATGAAAAATTTAGCCTCAGCAAAATTTGCATAAGAAATCTGACACAAGTAGAAATACTTCTCGAATATTGAGTAGAAATACATTGAGGATTGAAAAACCTGGGATTTAATCCTGGCATCGACCCTCCTAATTTGTATGATCTCAAGCCAGGCATTCACTTTTAGGAGCCTCCAGTTTCTTCTTTTGCAAAACATGAGGAGTGGGTACTACTCCCTGGACTAGGTGCAGCCTGTGCTCTAATATTTTCTCTTTGAAGTCACTCACAGGGATTTCCTTTATATCTCACCCAAATGACCTTCAGAAATGGGATATCCAGATACATTTCCTGCTGCTCTCTTGGAAAGGTAATGATCAGTCTCCAGAGTCCACTTTACTCCCTCAGCTTGATGGGAATAGTCTGAGTTTGGTTCACTCCATATGCTGCAGGCAGGCTCCCCTCTCCCTCCTTGTCAGAGAGCTGACACAATAACAGGAAACAGGAACTGCCATAGCTCAGGTACTATGGGCTGAGCTCACCAGGCAGTAATTCCAATATAATTTTCAAAGCCAACCATTGGCCTGTGTGAGAGGCAAGCGACAAAAAGGCTTTTTGAAGAATTTCAGGGTCACCTATTTTCTACGTGACTTGAACTCACACACTTTGAATGAGATCCGAGTTGCAGACTAAATTGTATATACCTGACAATAAAATCACTCTACACGTGTAAAACTAAATATATCTTTTGTGAACTCTGTAGACAAATCTTAAAAGATTATGTATAAATGCATGACAGAGAATTTGAAGTATAAAAAGCTTTTTTAGTATAAAACTTCTTGGTTCTTAGACCACCTACTTACTGATAAAATATCTAGTTTTAGAAAATAATACATTTTCTATGGTTTGCATAACCTGTTTTCTAGAGGAAAGTATCATTTAAAAAAAACTTTTGGAAGGTTTTTTTTGCCTTAAAATTCAGATACTCACTGTCTAAACAACTTTACTTAATACTATGTTAATTGTTGGACACACTTGAATTAGGGAATACCTCTTGAGGCTCAGGTGACCCTTAAAATCAAGTATAGTAAAAACTCTTTTATCTGGCATCCTGTTAACCAAAGCTCTCTATTTAACTGACTTCCACGTCTCAGCAGAATAATGAGGATTAGTGTTTGTAATGACAATTCTGAGGCACCACAAAACCCCCAGGTGATCTTATGAATCATTTAAGATGTTTGTGAATTTATGAAGTCCCTTTATTCTGTCAAAATCTTCTTTAGCATTCTGTCTTCCCCTGTGCCCTATTCTTTGTGCTCACCACGGCCTCTGGTCCCTCTACTCCTCAATAATTTCTCAGGCCATCACCCCAGGACTGACTACTTTCTGACCTTTCCAATCCTTATCTGTTGGTGAACGGGTTCAACCATCTGCTGACCACTACTCTCAAACCTCTTGCCCTAATCTCCTATACATAAATTCCAAACATGTCTTACTTCCACTATCTGCTTTCTCCATTCCTACTCATGTGGTATCTACTACAAATTTGTTATCCCATTGGAACTTCACTGCAACAAAGCAAATGCTATTCCTTATCAGATTCCCTATCTCACTAACCACAAAGGCCATTCCAAACTTCCTCCTCTCCTCTCAAGTCTCACATAGCACCCAATCTGAGTATCTTGCATTATATTTCATATTGAGTCAATTTACTGAGAACTCTCCATCTTTTTTCTTCATCGGGTCTTCCTGTGAGATCATCATCTACTATCTCCTCCTTCCTTAAAGTCTTTCATGAAGAACTAACCCTTCTTTTCATGTCAAGGCAAATTCTTCTACGTGTGCTCTTAATCTCATCTCCTCCTTCATAGATTGTCACTACCATCACCTCACTTACCACCCACAAACAGTTAACTCTAGTGACTCCTTATCACCTCCAGGATCAAACATAAAATCCTCTGATTGACATTTAAAGTCCTTCATAGTCTCTCCCTCCCCTACTACCTTTCCTATGTTCTCTCCCCTCCCCTACATATTTTGATCCAATGACAATGGCCTCCTTGCTATCTCTAAGGGATCTCCAAACCATATTTCAAGAACCATTATTGTACATTCACAGTCATAAACCTAGTTCAGGCCTTCATCACCCTTTGCATGGAGTTGGATGGGCCATGGTAGCAACCACCTATTTGGTCTCCCAGTTCAGAGTCTTTTCTTTTCAATTCATCCTCCCCACAGCTACCAAAATGATCATTTGAAAGCACAGATCTGCTTGTTTTATTTCTTAACTTCAGAATATCATTAATAAATTTTTTTTAAATGAAAGCACAGGTCTGATAATACCACACCCTTGTTCAAGAAGTTTCATTGGTACCCTATTGCCTTTAGCATAAAATACAAACAGCTTAGAATTCAAAACCCTTCACAGTTTGGCTCCAGACTTTCTTTCCAGACTTATTTAATATTTCAGTTCAATTGTTTTTCAGTCATATCTGACTCTTCATGACCCCATTTGGGGTTTTCTTGGTAAAGGTACTCAAGTGGTTTGCCATTCCTTCTCCACCTTATTCTGCAGATGAGGAAACTGAGGCAAACAAGGTTAAGTGACTTGCCAAGGATCCCACAACTAGTAAGTTTTGAGGCTAGATTTGAATTCAGGAAAATGAGTCTTCCTGACTATAGGTCCAGTACTCTATCCACCTTGCTGCCTATCTGCCCTCTATTTCAAATACTCTACATTCTAGCCAAACTGATTGGCTGTTCCTTCAACTGAGTGTTCTGAATTCAAGTTAGGATTTGGAATATTTGTATAAGGGAAATGGATTCTTCCATTTAGCAGCTTTCTCAACATGTTCTAGGCGCTTTGCCCTCTTGAGATTAAGGATGTTGATCACAATACTGCTTCATCTGCCTCTACTTCTTTGACATTCTTTAGCATTGGCCTTAAATTTGGATCCTTAGAATGAAGGTCTGGTTTTGTTGTCCACTATGGGTAGCTGCTGCAATGATATCTTCATGGATGCTCACTGGAATTGTTTACCTGTTCTGTTCTTTGTTCTCTGTTTAGAAGAAAATGCCACATCATAGCCTGGCAGGGAGTTCAAGATGTTGGGAACACTGGTGTGTATTTTTTCCATTTAAAATGGCCATGAAATGGAAGATTGAGGTTTATATTGGTCACATTTAAATGTCATCCTTGGCCCTCTGGAACTCTTATAAGTGGCTACTGTAGAATTTGCCTTGCTATATAATCAGTGAGCTGAAAAAGGACACCATCCAGGAAAGAAAAATCACTGGGACCATGACATATATTTTATGATGGTGAATAATGACATAGAGCATAAGAAACATAATTCCATATGAAGATCTCACCTCATTGACTGGAGGACGGTGGAATGTAACCATCAACTCAAAAAACCCCAACTGAATAAGCACTTATTAAATGCCTCCTGTGTGCAAAGCACTGTTTTTAGGTTCTGGGGATACCCAGAAGGGAAATGACACAGTTCCTGTCTTTAAGTAGTAGCTAAATAAAATAATTTATATTTCTACACCATTCTAAAGTTTACAAGACACTTTCCTCACAGCAAATGGTGATGGTGGTGCAAGTAAATATCATTCCTCCTTCTAGATGAGTAAAATGAGCTAGAGAAGGAAATGACACACCACTTCAGTATCTTTGCCAAGAGAACCCCAAAGGAGGTTGAGAAGAGTCAGATACAACTGACTCAACAACAACAAAAATAAACTGAAGCTCTGAGAGATGTACAAAAACAAAGTGGATCTGGAGTCAGAGAACCTGGTTTTGCTACTAACTCCATGCCTTTGGGCAAGTTACTACTTTCTGGGTCCAAATTTCCTCGTATGTGTAGAGGATATTCTTCTTCAGAGAAGGCTTGGTCATGGGGAGAGTCTATCCCAACTCTGAAAATCTGTGAGTCTCTTAGCCTGTCATTCTGTGATTTGATCTGTAAGGTCTTTTTTCCCAGTTCTAAAGCTGTGATCTCATGATTTAACTAACTGGAGGTTGCACAGAGAGTAATTATAATAGCAAGCATTAATAAAACACCTTAAAGTTTGCTAAATGTGTCACATGTGTCATCTTATTTGATCCCCACAGAAACCCTATGGAGTAGGTACTTTATTGCTTTCATTTTACTGAGGAAGAAAACTGAGCCTCTAAGTGGAGAAGTGATTTACCCAGGGTCACAGAGTTAGTAGGAATCTGAGTCAAGATCTGAACTCAGGTGAACTTTTTTACTCCAAGCCCAGCACTCTACCAAATATATCATCCAGCTGCCTCCTACAGAATGGGTGTTAGAGCTGAGAATCTGACTTCACACTCTAGTCAACTGGCTATTGGACTTCACCACCTAGAAATCTCACTGACATTTCAAATTTAACATGTCCCCAAAACAAGTACATTATCTCATCCCCAAAGCTGTTTCTTCTTTGTACTTCACTATCAGTCTGCAGTATCACCATTCTACAATCTCCCCCGTCTATCACCTTCAGGTCATCTCTGCTTCTTCCCTTCCTCTCACTAGTCTATTCATTTTCCAGGTTCCATGGATTCCACTTCCACAACATCTCCATCTCTTGTATCTGTCTGCAGTTATCTTTTCTCACCATCACCTACCTGGTTTAGATCCCCATTACGTCCTGATTGGCCTTTCACAAAAGTCTCCTCATTTATTTTCTTACATACACACTCCCTCCCTCCTTTATAATGTACCTAGCATCACATTGCTGATGCAAATTGAGCTTATGGGCCATTAAAAACCTCCAAGTCTTTTCACTTGGAAGAAATTTATTGAACTGGATGCTTCCTTCTCTTAGTATTGCTCTGCCTTTTGGGTACATCTGTATTCCTCATGATTATTTACAAAGCAAGCTCCTTGAGGGCAGGGCCTGTATCATTTTTGTTTTTGAATCCCTAGAACTTAGTGCAGTTCCTTGTACATAGCAAGCACTTAATAAATGCTTGTCAGTTGAATGGAACTGAACAATTGCTGAAATGTGACTATTTTAATTAACCAAGTGCCTGCATTGTTTCCAGGATAGTCATCCAGATATGTTTGGTATAGAAAAGGCATGGAGATAATGGACTGAATTCCCTTTTCCTTTGAACATTTTGATTTTATATTGACATAATTTTAATGAACATGCAAGTATTCTACATAGTTGTCAGTTTAAAAATAAGAAGTGAACTAAGCCTATTAGGAATGTAAGATCAGATGATATCATTTGGCATGGTTCCTTTATGAATGATTCAGTTAATTTGCACCAGAGTTATTTATATATGATGATTGCATATACCTTGAAAGTATTTCTCTAATGATGCCATCTTGGTAGTTGATATATTTTCCAAATCGGGGTGGGGAGGGGGAACCAGGTGTGAATAAAATGTCTTGTGTAAGAAGTGAATTAAAGTGTGATCTTACAACATTAATTCATGCTTTTAGAGGAATTTTGATAAGTCTAATATCATTTCTATGTGACTGTTATATATATGGCTGCAATATAGTTTGTCTTTTAATTTAATTCAGTTTGATTAAATCCCTGCTGAAGCAGATATTATAGTATAAGGTACAATAATAGATGTTTGGAATAAAAAAAAAATGAAAAAACTCTTATTATTTCTGGCTCTTGGATGCTTACAATCTAGTAAGGAGACAATGCATGCATAAACATTTCCATACCATGAATTAGTACAATAAGTTTGTAGGAGAGGTACTGAAAAGAATAATGACTCAGGGAAAAGCACATCAAGCAATCCTTTAGTAAGCATTTATTAAGTACCTACTACAGGTAGGCATTGCCCTAGGGACTGTGAATTCAAAGAAAAAAAATTAAACAGTCCCTGTCATTAAGGACCTTCCATTCTATCATGGGAGACATGATGTAAGTGTCAACCTTCTTTGGGAATACTTCCCTTCTTGCATTCACCCTTGTGGATTGGGGCCCAGAGGGCAGGTTGCTACCTTGGGTTCTAGAGCTATCCTATGGGTGTCTACTTTAAAATTTATAGCTTTCAAACTCCACCATTGTGCTGTCTTATGAAACATCTTACAGTAGAAACAATTACTAGCAAAGGTATTGACTGAACTGAAATATTAAGAGTAAAACAAAATATTCCCTCCCACCCATCTCCAATAAATCTGGGGTATAGTCTCCCACAAATACACAGTGTCCAAGTGGGCACAAATATGGAGTACACAGTGTATAGCGTGGTACATTTGGTAGCGTGGAACATTTGTAACCAAACCACCCACAATGGTGGTTCTGTAAGAACGTGATATCTTTTCTTTTTTTATAGAGTCTTCAGGCAGTTCTAACTTGGGTACAGTAGCTTTTCTGGGTGGATTGCTCTCCTGGGCTCCTAGGGCCTGCTCTTGTCTGCTGCTTGACTTCAAATTGGCAAAGTTAGCTCTCTCTTGAGTCCACATCTGTCTCCCTATTCTGCTGCTAAAGGTCTAGTTCCTGAGAAGCTGCTTCCTCCCACTGGTGACAGATAGCCTTTCTATGCCTGTATCTATATGGAATATAAGCCTCTGCTTGCTGCTGGATATGGTATCTCATACTGGTGTGGTACCTCCACTCAAAACAACATGGCAGATGGGGTGGGAGGAGAAAGAAAACTTCTCTTCCTTACTAATAATAATTGCCTTTCAGAAGCTTGTTCCCCTCCTTGCTCCACCCCCCACTTCTGGTTCCTGCTTTGAACTTCCTCTGAACTACTAAACTCATCCAAGAGTTTAGCTATTTAAAACAGTACAAAGATATGCATATAGGGGGCAGAGCCAAGATGGCAGCTGGAAAGCAGGGACTAGCGTGAGCTCCCTGTCAAGTCCCTCCAAGAACCTACAAAAAATAGCTCTGAACCAATTCTAGACCAGCAGAACCCACAAAATAGCAGAGGGCAGCAGGGCTCCAGCCCAGGACAGCCTGGATGGTTGCTGGGTAAGGTCTTTCATGCACGGAGCTGGGAGCAGAACAGAGCCCAGTGTGGGCGGCGTGGAACAACCAGACCAGGAGCTGGGTGGGGCAGGCCCTAGCTCCCTGAATCAATGAGCTGTGGCAGTTGCCAGACTTCTCAACCCACAAACACCAAAGACAGCAGAGAAGAACTGCAGAACTCACAAAATAGTGGAGGGAAGCAGGGCTGTAGCCCAGGACAGCCTGGATGGTCTCTGGGTAAGGTCTATCCCACACGGAGCTGGGAACTGAGTGGAGTGGAGCAGAGCCCAGCATGGGTGGCACGGACCAACCAGACCA
>JAQQSZ010013164.1:0-11822 GCA_028646595.1 Phalanger gymnotis | reverse complement strand
ATCTCTTCCATGATCTACCACTCTATTTCCTAGCCAGTAGCAGAAATTTTTGATGATTACTTCTTTATAATACAGTTTGAGATTTGGTCCTGCTAGGTTACCTTTCTTCACATTATTTTCATTGATTTCCTTCATATTATTGACCTCTTGTTCTTCCATATGAATTTTGTTATTATTCTTTCTAGCTCCATAGTTTGGTAGTTTGATTGGTATGATACTGAATAAGTAAATTAATTCAGGTAGAATTGACATTTTTGTTCTATTGGCTTTGCCCACCCATGAGCAATTAATATTCAGATATAACTTTATTAGTGTGAAGAACATTTTGTAATTGTGTTCAAATAGTTCCTGGGTTTGTCATGGCAGGTAGATGCCCAAGTATTTTATATTATCTACATTTATTTTAAATTGAATTTCTCTTTCAATCTCTTATTGCTAGACTTTGTTGGTAATATTTAGAAATACTTGTGATTTATGTGGGTTTATTTTATATTCTGCAACTCCCCTAAAGTTATTAATTATTTCAGCTAGTTTTTTAATTGATTATCTAAGTATATCATCATATCATGTACAAAGAGTGATGGTTTTATTTGTTCTTTGCTTATTCTAATTCTTTCAATTTCTTTTTTCTGGTCTTATTACTATAGCTAGAATTTCTAGAACTACATTGAATAATAGTTGTGATAATAGGAATTCTTGCTTCACTCAGATGGGAAGGCTTCTAGCTTCTCCCCATCACAGATAATGCTGGCTGATGATTTTACATAAACACCGTTTGTCATTTTAATGAAAGCTCCATTCATTCCTGTACTTTCTAGTGTTGTTAATAGAAACAAGTGCGGTATTTTCTCAAAAGCTTTTTTCTGCATCTGTTGAGAGAATCATATGATTTTGTTGGTTTTGTTATTGTTATGGTGGATTATTCTGATAATTTTCCTAATATTGAACCATCCCTGCACTCCTGGTATACATCCCACCTATGGTATATTACAGTAATATTCGCACTAGTATTTTATTTAAATTTTTGCATCAATATTTATTAGTAAAATTGGCCCATAGGTTTGTTTCTCCGTTTTTGCTCTTCCTGGTTTAAGTATCAGCACCATATCTGTGTCATAAAATAGTTTATATAATATTGGAATTAATTGTTTTTAAGGCATTTGTTAGAATTCACTTGTGAATCCATCTGGTGCTGGAGGCTTTTTCTTAGGAAGTTCAATGGAGGCTTTTTCCAATTTCTTTTCCTAAGTTGGAGTTGTTTAAATATTCTGTTTCTCTTCTGTTAATCTGGGAAATTTATATTTTTGTGAATATCCATCCATTTCATTTAGATCTATTGGCATATAATAAGGCAAAATTGCTCCTAAGAATTGCTTTAATTTCCTCTTCATTGATGGTGAATTCACCATTTTAATTTTTGAAACTGATCGTTTGTTTTTCTTCTCTCTTTTCTTAAATCAAATTAATCATTGGTCTATTTTACTGTTTCTTTTATAAAACTAATTCCTATTTTTATTTATCAGTTCAATGGTTTTCTTACTTTCAATTTTATCAGTTTCTCCTTTGAGTTTTGGGATTTCTAGGTTGGTGTTTAATTTGGGATTTTTAGTTTGTTCTTAATTGTTGTTGTTGTTTTAGTTACGTATCCAATTTATTGATCTTCTGTTAAGTTTATTGATTAAAGAAACAAAGTTTCCCTAAGTCCTGCTTTGGCTGCATTCCATAACTTTGGGTATCTTGTTTCATTGTTGTCATTCTCTTTCATGATTTTTTTTATTGTTTCTATGATCTGTTCTTTGACTCACTCATTCTTTAGGATTAGATTATTTAGTTTCCAATTATTTTTAATCTATCTTCCCATGGCCCTTGGTTCAATGTACTTTTACTGCATTATGACCTGAAAAGAATGCATTTAATATTTCTGCTTTTCTACATTTGGTTATAATTTTTTTATGTCCTTACATATGGTCAATTTTGTATAGATGCCTTGTACTACTGAGAAAAAAGGTATATTCCTTTCTATTCTCATACAATGTTCTCCAGAGAACTTTTCTAACTTTTCTAAAATTCTATTCATCAGCTTAACTTCTTTCTTGTTTATTTTTTTGCCTAGATTTACCTAATACTTAAAAAGGAAAGTTGAGGTCCCCCACTACTACAGCTTTACTGTCTATTTCTTCCTATACCTCATTTAATATTTCCTTTAAGAATTTAGATGTGATACCATTTGGTGCATATCATGTTTAGTATTGATATTACTTCATTTCCTATGGTGCCTTTTAGCAATGTAGTTTTCTTTTTTATCTCTTTTAATTAGATCTATTTTCCCTTTTGCTTTGTCTGGGATCAGAATCGCTACTCCCTAGTTTTGTGTTGCTTTTTTTTTTATTAAAGATGAAGCATAAAAAATTCTTCTCCAGACTCTTACTTTTACTCTGTGTGTGTCTCTCCGGTTCAAGTGTGTTTCTTGCAAACAACATATTGTAGGATTCTGATTTTTAATCCACCCTGCTATTCACTTCTATTTCATGGATGAGTTTTTCTCTTTCACCATTACAGTTATGATTACTAACTGTATGCTTCCTTCCATCCTATTTTTGCTCTATCTATCCTTCTCTCTCTCTTTCTCTCTCTCTCTCTCTCTCTCTCTCTCTCTCTCTCTCTCTCTCTCTCTCTCTCTCTCTCTCTCCTTTCACCCTGTCCCTCCTCAAAAATATTTTGCTTCTGACCACCACCTCCCCAAAACTGTCCTCCCTTCTATCAATGCTCCTTTCTCTTATCTTTCTCCCTCCTACTTCCTGGTTGGAGAAGATAGATTTCTATACACAACTGAGTGTTTGTTATGCCCTCTTTCAGTTCTCTTTCCTCCACTGCCTTTTTCCCTTCCTCTGTAAAAGCTTTCACACCTTATTTTTACAAGATAATTTGCCCCATCCTATCTCTCTGTTCCCCCTTCTCCTAATGCATCCTTCTTTCTCAGCTCTGAATTTTGCTTTTTTGGATATCATTCCATAATAGTCATCTTGCACCTGCGCTCTGTGTCTATGTATCTTCCTTTTAACTGTCTTAATAATGATAGCAATCTTAGGAGTTACAAGTATCACCATGTAGAAATGTAAATAGTTTAACTTTATTAAATCTCAGGGTGATGGGAGCACTGTCTCAACCTTCAGGCTTTCTGTGCTGCTGTCTTCAGAACTAATTCTGGGGTCTATAAGTTTTCATTTCTTCCAAAGATGTATGATCTCAGGAGGGGTGTTTCATCTTGTCCTTGCCCCAAATACCCAGTTATTAGCACCCTCTTCCTCTTAATATTACTTTGCATGACTTTGAACATGCTTTCTATTGACTTATGTGGACACAAATCATATCACTTCAGTAGTATGGAAGCTCCTTGAGGGCAGTGTCTGTTTCACTCCTGTGTTTATATCCCTACTGCCTAGAAGATGACAAGTACAGAAGAAATGCCTGGTGATTGTTTGGCAGACCTTGCATTTACTAACTTATGTGCAAGTTGTCTTTCACACCAGTAGAAACTAATTCTGGAGAGGCAGAACTAACAAGAGGATGGGGTGAAACAATTTTCCAGTCTAGAAGGTTGACAGGAGAGGTCTGTCTCAACAGCACAAGAGTGGAGCACAGGCTAGCACCAGCCATGCCCACTCAGGCCAGCAGCAGGATGATCTGGACAGGCCAGCAGCAGACCTTGGCAGGGGTCACTGATGGCAGGGGTCACTGAGTCAGCGGTGTGACTTCTGGAGCTCTCAGCACATAGACCACAATGGAGTTAGACAACTGGTCAGAAGAAGATCATGGGGACTGTTTGTGGGCCCTGAGTAGAGGACTGTCATATTGCTCAAACAAGGATCCAGGTCACAGGTCCATGTTGTAGTTTCAAGGCAAAAAGGAGCACCAGCCCTGTACAGCTCACACCCACAGGGGAGCAGAGACCTTGGCTGCAGTGTCAGGGAAGCAGAGAGTGTTTGAGTTCACTCACAGACCTGAGCACAAGCCAGGAGAACAGTGATTGCACCTCTCCTAAGATCATGCCACTAGAATTGGTTGAGCATAGGAGTGACATATGGTTCTATGCAACAGCATGTAGCAATATTTTAATGGCCCTGTGAGTACCCATGTATAGGGTCCAGGGGAAAAACTTTCTCTGTTGATCTACCCCAGTTCTGCAAGTTTTAGCCTTTGTGAGTTCTCCACTGAGAAGTGAAGTGACTTTCCCAGGGTCACTCGGGTTATTATTGTTGTAGTTGCTGTGTTTGTCCTTCATTCTCGAAGAGGACTGTGACATTAGGGAAATGATGACATGACTCACAGTTGACTTTGATTGGAGTGAGGGAAGGCTATGCAAGGTCACCAGCCTCACTTTCTCCTCCAGAGCCATCTGGGTCCAGTGGCCTGATATTCATCAAGATGACTGGAGATGGGTCACCCAGCCATCCACTGACAGAGGCGAGCCTTCCATCCACTATAGCATGCTGCTTTGCAAATTATAGAAGCTAAATAAATATCTGTTAATTGAATTGGATAATCTGAGACATTAAGTCACAATTGATAGAATGATTATTTGGATAGTGATTCCCATAATCCAAGTTAGAAACTTCCATTGCCCACAATCAAATCCATTTCTCCATCAAAGAAATCTTGGGAATACTTGGGACAAAGGCCCTCCTGGGTCACACTTCAATTGGAGGGAAATCTCTCCCTATCAGCCGGGACACTCATTGGTAATGATCTTCTCCTTGCATTTTTCTTGCTGAGACCATTCAAAAAAAAAGAAAAAGAAAGAAAGGGACAGATAGCAAAAGAATACAGCTCTTTGAATACCACATCCAGAAAAATTGCCAATGAGGAAGGCCCAGTTCAGGAGCCATCTAATCCAGGAAGCCCATCCATATCCACCTACATGCCAGTGCTCTCTCCAATGGAAAAGGTCCTTTCTATTAATTATCCATATGAATCATGCCCACCCTTCCTACCCACCCCCACCTTCCACTAGGAAGGAATCTCCTTGGAGGGGGGAATTTCAATTTTGTCTTTGTATCCAACCCTTACTGAGCACAATTACAGACATAAAATGGGGGTGCTTCCTAGGCCCCTAAATTTAGGGATGGGAAAGGATTTAAAGGCCGTCTAATTAATCCCCTGATTTTACAGATGAGGAAAGTGTTGGGTTGAATTGAATTGATCCTGCCTGTATTTAAATAGGTCTATGCGCCGTATTTCTGAGCTTGTGGTTGTAGACAAGGAGGAATATTAGCGAAATGGAAGTAGAGAAGGGAGGGAATGGGGAAAGGTTCCATGAGATCATTATTCAGAGAGATGAAACATTAAGTAGCATTTGGATTGTTTCAGATTAATTGAATGGCGGCTAATAGTCATGCATTTGTATGTGGCCCTCAGGGTGTTTGTTTGTCAGATTGATTTTCTGTTCAAGGTGGTACAAGTTTCCTATCCCTGCCTACAGAATACATCAGCTGCCAGCTGTGGTTGGAAACAAGGAAATAACGTGACTTGGATGTTTCAGGGAAGAAGCAGTGGGGTTCATGCCCATCCTCAAACCCCTCACCTCCTCCACGTACCCTCCACACAGCCACCAAATTCCTAAAGCACATATAGAACCACAGGCTAATCCCACGCTCAACAAATTTTTGTGGTTCGCTGATACCTCTAGGATCAAAAACAAACTCTACTTGGCATGGAAAGCTCTTCACGAACCAGCCCTAAACTATCTTTTCACCCTCCCTCTTCCTCCACTCTGCAGATCCAGGCAGTCAGGAAGCATTTATCAAGTGCTAACAAGTGCTAACTATGTGCCAAGAACCGTGCTAAGTACCAGGACTACAAAGCCCACTAATGCCCCACCTCAGTATCTTTGCTGCAGCTGTCCACCAAGCCTGGAATAACCTCATGTGTTGGTAAACAACGATTAGGACTCAGTTCAACTAAGTGCCCTTGAAGAGTTTGCTGTTTGTTTCCTTCATTATACTGGGAGTCCTTGGTGACTTCCTTACCTCAGGAGAGGGCCTAGTTTACATGGGCTTGAGTGGCATGTTTGGGACATCAGAGGCTTTTAGACCACGTGGGTTTAAGTCTCCTCTTTGTGATGATTTTAGGTCACATGGGTGAGTCACATGTGTGACTCACCCTTGACCCTGAAAAAGATATAAAACCAGGGGTTGTCTTCTCTTTTTCAGAGCTCTTACCCACAGCAGTGGTGGCATGAGTGACTCTAGGCCAGCCCTTGTTATGAGCTCCCTGGCTGAACCTAGATGTTGGTAACTATGAATTGTATTTGGTCTGTCTGTCGATGTTTGTAATTTGTTTGTATTTGCTCTGAAGTTCAGGGTTTTGGCTTTTTCCCCTGAACTAAGTGAATGGTATTTGTATGCTGAAATAAAGTAAGCTTGTCAACTCCTTAATGTTGCTTTCCTTACTAAAGCAGATCAAAATAACCTGGGCTTTGGCAGTGTTCTTGCTGTTGGGCTTGTGTTGGTCTTTCAACCCCACAACAGCTGCTAGCAGAATTGTTGGAACACCTACTTTATTTCCACCTATCAAAATCTCTAATTTTCATTAAAAATCTGATAAAAGGCAATCTTTTGCCTTGGGCTATTCTTGATTCTGCCCCTAGCTATGAGCACTTCCTTCTTCCCTCTCCCCACAATTACCTTAACTTATATATACTTAAACATATATGTGCTGTCTCCCCAGATACAGTAGAAGTTTCTTGAGGGCAGGAACTTTTATTTTTGTGTCTGTGTCACCAGCACCTGGTATAGTGCCAAGTACACAACAGATACTTAGTCAATGCTTATTGATCACTGATTTATGTAATGCGATGGCATCATTATCTCTCAAAATGGGGTAGGACGAAATTCAAAGACTTTGATCATTCCAGGCTGTGTGGTTAATTACAAGGTCCTGTATTCCAGCTGGAAACGGTGATCTAGTCCCATCTTCCATAGTGGCACATATTTAATGATATTAAAGTAGAATGAAAGATAAGATGGAGGCTGAAAAGCAGGCACTTGCATGAGCTCCCTGCCAGGTCCCTCCAAAAACCTATAAAAAATGGCTCTGAACAAATTCGAGAACTGCAGAACCCACAAAAAGGCAGAGAGAGGCAGGGCTCCAGCCCAGGACAACCAAGATCATCACTGAGTGAAGTCTATCACCCATGGAGCAGGGAGCAGAGAGGAGCTGAGGGGAGCAGAGCTCAGTGGAGCTCAGTTTGGGCAGTGGCAGGACCAACCAGACCAGGAGCTGGGCGAAACGATCCCTAGTGCCCTGAATCAGTGAGCTGCGGCAGTTACCAGACTTCTCAACCCACAAATACCAAAGACAACAGAGAAGGTTAGTGGGAAAAGCTGCAGGGAGAGAGTTGAAGGAGTTTGCAGTTTGGCCACTGCCCCAGAGGCAGTGGTGGTGGTGCAGCTACAGAACTACAGCTGCAGTTGCTTCCAGCCCCAGGCCCACCTGGTGGCAGGAATTAAGTGGTGGATCAGAGCAGGAGTGCAGAGCCTGCTTAAGATTTTTGTCAGGTCTGGGCTGGCGATACTTGGGGAAGGAGGTGTGCTGGTGTGACAAAGCTGGCTGTATAGAAATAGCTCTGAAAACAACAGTGCATCCCCTCAAGCTTGGAACAAAGTACTCTCTACTCTACAAGCAGTCATCCCCTGGCGAAAAATTCAAGGGTCAAGTAAGTTGGCTGGGAACATGGCCAGGCAGCAAAAACGCAGTCATATTCAGTCTCAGAGATTGGAATCTTTCTTTGGTGACAAAGAAGACCAAAACATAGAGCCAGAAGAAGGCAAGAAAGTCAAAGAGCCTACATCAAAAGTCTCCAAGAAAACATTAACTGGTCTCAGGCCATGGAAAAGCTCAAAAAGGATTTGGAAAAGCAAGTTAGAGAAGTAGAGGAAAACTTGGGAAGAGAAATGAGAAGGATGTGAGAAAACCATGAAAAACAAGTCAATGACTTGCTAAAGGAGAACCAAAAAAAAAAATACTGAAGAAAACAACACCTTAAAAAATAGACCAATTCAAATGGCAAAAGAGCTCCAAAAAGCCAATGAGGAGAAGAATGCCTTGAAAGTCAGAACTAGCCAAACGGAAAAGGGGGTCCAAAAGACCACTGAAGAAAATACCACCTTAAAAATTAGAATGGAGCAAGTGGAAGCTAGTGACTGTATGAGAAATCAAGATATTATAAAGCAGAAACAAAGAAATGAAAAAGTGGAAGTCAATGTCAAATATCTCATTGGAAAAACCACTGACCTGGAAAATAGATACAGGAAACATAATTTAAAAATTATTGGACTACCTGAAAGCCATGATCGAAACAAGAGCCTAGATATCATCTTTCAAAAAATTATCAAGGAGAACTGCCCTGATATTCTAGAGCCAGAGGGTAAAATAGAAATTGAAAGAATCCACTGATCACCTTTTGAAAAAGATCCCAAAAAGAAAACTCCAAGAAATATTGTTGCCAAATTCCAGAGCTCCCAGATCAAGGAGAAAATACTGCAAGCAGCCAGAAAGAAACAATTTGAGTATTGAGGAAACACAATCAGAACAACACAGGATCTAGCACCTTCTACATTAAGGGATTGAAGGGCTTGAAATACAATATTCTGGAGGTCAATGGAGCTAGGATTGAAACCAAGAATCACCCACCTAGCAAAGCTGAGTACACGGATTTTCAACAAAATAGAGGACTTTCAAACTTTCTCAGTGAAAAGACCAGAGCTACACAGAAAATTTGACTTTCAAACACAAGAATCAAGAGAAGCGTGAAAAGGTAAACAAGAAAGAGAAATCCAAAGGGACTTACTAAAGTTGAACTGTTTTGTTTACATTCCTACTTGGAAAGATGATGTTCATGATTCATGAGACCTCAGTATTAGGGTAGCTGAAGGCAATATGCATATGTGTATACATATATATATATATATGTATATATGTGAGTATGTATATGTATATGTGTGTATGCATGTATATGTATACACACACACACATATATACATATACATGTGTATATATATATATACATATACATGTGTATATATATATATATATATAGACGGAGGGGCAGAGGGCACAGAGTGAGTTGAATATGAAGGGATGATATCTAAAAAAAAATCAAATTAAGGAATGAGAGAGGAATATACTGAGAGAGGGAGAAAGGGAGAGATAGAATGGGGTAAATTATCTCTCATAAAAGTGGCAAGAAAAAGTAGTTCATTGGAAGGGAAGATGGGGCAGGTGGCGGGGAATGAGTGAATCTTGCTCTCATTGGATTTGACCTGAGGAGGGAACACCATACACACTCAATTGGGGTATCTTACCCCAAAGGAAAGAAAGAGGAAGAAGATAAAAAAGGGGGGATGATAGAAGGGAGGGCAGATAGAGTGAGAAGGTAATCAAAAACAAACCCTTTCAAAAAGGGACAGGGTCAAGTGAGAAAATTCAATAAAGGTGGATAGGATAGGAAGGAGCAAAATGTAGTTAGTCTTTCACATCATGACTATTGTGGAAGCCTTTTACATAATGATACACATGTGGCCTATGATGAATTGCTTTCCTTCTTAGGGAGGGTGGGTGGGGAGGCAAGAAGGGAGAGAATTTGGAACTCAAAGTTTTAAAAACAGATGCTCAAAAACAAACAAAAAAAAGTTTTTACACGCAACTAGGAAATAAGATACACAGGCAATGGGGCATAGAAATTTATCTTGCCCTACAAGAAAGGAAGGGAAAAGGGGATGGGAGGGGAGTAGGGTGACAGAAGGGATGGCTGACTGGGGAATGGGGCAATCAGAATATATGCCATCTTGGAGTGGGCGGGACGGTAGAAATGGGGAGAAAATTTGTAATTCAAACTCTTGTGAAAATCAATGCTGAAAACTAAATGTATTAAATAAATTAAATTAAACAAAAAAAAAAGTAGAATGAAGGAATAATGGAGGACAACCAGGCTGGTATTTGCTTTCCCCTCACCATCTTTTCTCCCAAGCTCACAGCAACAGCTCAGAGGAACAGTTAACAGAAGGAAATCTAAGCGAAATCCCTTAATTGACTTTGCATAATACCCATCATTTGTAGGAGAAAGTGGATATGAGGACAAGGGAGAATAGAGAAGGCTCACACATGGGCTTAAGCAGTCTGAAGAATTAAGGAAAGATTTTTCTGTGTCGCAAACAAACAAATGCTAACCTTGATAAACCACAGTATCAGGAAAAAGAAAAAAAATGGTAGTATGTGGCAATTGTCCTATTATTCTGTTTCTATGATGCCCGTGTTTTTGTTCGGAGGAAATGATTGCAGGAGAGAGCACAGTGGTGTGACCTCCCATTGGGACATGCCATCCTCCGCCTCAGAGTGAGGGAGATAAGAGCAGCAGCCAGAGTCGGTCTGCCTGAGTCCAGGATGTTAGATGACAAGGAGAATGCTAATGATTGGGCTATTCGCCAGGAGAAAAGAAAAGCAGCAGACTGGTCACTCAAACTGGACAAGGAAAGGAGAATACCCTCGATAGATTAGATGGGAAATTGGGGTCAGTCCCCATGCAGGTGGCTCTCATGGAGATCAGCAAAGATTGCTCCCCCTTGTTGCCCATGATGCAGGCAGCCCCAGGGGGACCATGATCAAGGAGCCCCATCTACATGCATCTCTGCCTCATTTCCATCTGCCCTGCCTCTCTTGTCAATTTCCACCTAATTTAAAATCAAGAAAATGTCTTCCCACCTCCCACCAGTTCTTTAATTTGAGGAAGTCAACAGTTCTGCTCTGACAGGCTGTCCTGAACTCATCATATCGCAAAGCTCATATCTGCTCACAGTACATTGTTAAACTAACCGATGAAGCCAGGGCCCTGGATGAAACATGCTATTATCATAAATACTGCCTTTCTTTGAAAAGGAATTTAACTTACTCCAAAGACTACTTTATTTACATGGCTTAAGGCAGGGAGGGAAATACAGGGCCAATGGACAGAAAAGATGAGAAGAGAAGAGGATTTTTTATTTCATTTTATGAAAGCTAGAATGCAATTGTAATGAGCTAGAAAAGAATATACTTTTAAAAAACAGGTTTTATTGTTGTGTTTTTTCTTTCATCCCAGTAACATCTGTATCCGCCCTTCCCCCTACTCCAGAACTGAAGCATTCCATACTAACCAACTGATACAGCTACCATATCCAACATTGTGTGTAACATTTTCTACCACCAGCCTCTGGCCTCCACCAAGAAGAGAGAGTGGTGTTTTTTTTTTTATCAATTCTTTGAGAACAAGATTCATCTCAAGGATTTCCCAGACTTTAGATATCATCTGGTGTTATTTTTATTTACATTATTGGAATAATTGACTATATTGTTCCTCTGGTTCTGCTTTCTCCACTCTGAATCAGCTCATAAGGCTTTAGAGATTTCTCTAACTTCCTCTTTGCCATTCCTTGGGAACAATAACATTGCATCAAGTTTGTAAAACATAATCCGTTCAGCTACTGCTCCATGAATGCTTCACTTTTGTTGTCATATCCTCAGTACCAAGCACAGCCTGTAAGGATCTTATGCCCATACTGGGCACTTCCTACATGCTTGCTGATTATTTGGTAACTATTTTTGTTTTTAATTTTTTTCTACTACCAAAAGAAATGCTGCTGTGAAGGTAGACTAAAGTTAGATGATAGATAGATGGATAGATAGATAGATAAATAGAAGATAGATGGATGGTTGGATGGAAGGATGGATGGATAGATAGAAAGAGAGAGAGAGAGAGAGAGAGAGAGAGAGAGAGAGAGAGAGAGAGA
>JAQQSZ010013163.1:0-11822 GCA_028646595.1 Phalanger gymnotis | reverse complement strand
CTCAGTGTGTCTAGCCTTCTTTTACCTTCCTTCCCTCCTCCACATTGGCCAGCTTTCCTACCTACTTATAGTTTCTCCAGCAGGATGTTTCAACTCCAGTCTCTGCTTTGCAATGGTTGTACTCATGCCTGGATTTCTCTATGTTTTTATCTCTGCCTCTTAGTTTTCCTGTCTTTTTTCAAGTCTCAGTTCAAATTCCGTCTTCTTTTCTGCAGGAGACCTTTCCCTGTCCTCCTCACCTCCCTCTAACCATAGCAATGATAATGCCTCCCCTCCCTTTCAGATTACTTTCATCTATACTGTTTATATTTTTTGTGTACCTAATGTTTTTAGATGTTTTCTCTCCCCAACACCCACATTAAAATGTATGCTTCTTTAGGGCAAGATATGTTTTTTTTTTTACTTTCTTTGACTCCTCAGTGCTTATCATTGTACCTGAAACATGACAAGTGCTTACTAAATGTTTCTTGACTGATTAAGTGTCTTTAATACAGAGAGAGAGAGAGAGAGAGAGAGAGAGAGAGAGAGAGAGAGAGAGAGAGAGAGAGAGAAAAGGAAGTGAATCAAGAATTCAATCATTTTTCCCTCTGGGTTAGTAGTACAAACATCTTTTGTTTGGAAGATATTCCTGTGTCCCCCCCCTATCTTTGGTTGTGTAAACCGATGAAAGACAAAGTTTAGCATTGAGGCAACTGGGAGACAACATGGACTCAAATACATTCTAACTTAAAGTTGTTATTCCATTGTAATGATGACCTCTGGCTTCCACTTTACTCTCTGTGTACACAAAGCTTTAGACATCGCACACATGCATGTATTTATGCATTTATGTGTATATATGCATTGCACATGTGTGTATATGATCAGAACTTATTTGGATGATACCTACAAAGCATGAAAGTATAGCTGCTTCCATGTGTCTGCTCTGCCAAACAGCTGCTCCTTTGGTTTACCTTTTCTATTTTTCATATACTATTGTGTTTTCATTTGCATGTGTTGGCGTATCTGTTTGTTATGGGTCTAAAGGCTACACAGACTTTACAAAAGAAACACATATGTTTGTGGATGATTAGATGAATAATAGTTTTATTACTATCTGTTAGAGAGAGTTCTCTGCCTTGTCCCCCCAAGGTGTGAGTGGGAATTAAAGAGAGTTGGCAATTACAAAGCTCCTGCTGCTGAATGTGAGAACAGGCTTTGCAGTTATTGGCAGGGATTTTTTTCCCCCCTTTCTTTCTTTCTTGAGGCTTCAGACAAGTTTGGAGGCCGGTCGTTTCTCCTCTGCACTCTACTGGCTGTTGAAGCCCGGAGCTAACTTGTTATAACCTACTTAGGCGGTAGGGAACTGTCACTCACCACTTCAGAATCAATGGTTGCAGATGGAAGCTTGGATGCGGTGCCTTTTCCCCCTGCAGTAACAAGCAGTTAATAGATTTTATTATAATTATTTTAACTGCACAAGCTCAGAAGGAAAGTTAGGAGAGTTGTGCAGGTTTGCTAATCAAAATCATCCGCACGCACGTGCATGAATACAACAAAGCTTGGAGAAACCTTTTGAAGGTGCTGTTCCTGGATCCAAGTGTAATATTAATAATGATACAAATAATAAATTCATCCTGTGGGGAATTTGTTTGCATGAACTTGAAATGTCAGTCCATCAGAATTTTGCTAAAGGAAAGAAATATGCATTAGTGCTGTCATCAAGGGAGTGAAGATTTTGCTGGCATGTAGATTTGTCCATATAGAATTACATAGACATGTATATGCATACATTTCATATTTGCATTACTGCACGTGTGTGTGTGTGTGTGTGTGTGTGTGTGTGTGTGTGTGTGTGTGTGTGAGTGAGACAGCCTTTTTCTTTACCAGCCCTATATAAAACACAAAGTTTGATCACTTGCTATGGCCTGGAATTCGTATCTCACTTCTAAGTATTCTCTTATCTTCCTTGTATTAGGGAGTTGGAGCCCTTCCTCACCAGTGAACTTCTCAGGACACATACTGTCTTTTCTACCAGCAGAATGTAAACTTCTTAAGAGTTAGGAGTATTTCAATTTTTGATTCGGATCCCCAGTACCTAGTACAGTGTTTTGTACATAGTAGACACTTAATACAGGATGAATGAATAAATGATCTTACATCACAGCTCTTCCCCACCCCACCCTCACCGCCAGGAAAGAAGAAGTGTATGCTTTTCGCCCCTAGAGTCAGATCTGAACTTATTTTCAACTGAGCTTACAGAAAATAGCATGGGCAGGGGTGATGATAGATTGCATCATTTTTAAAGGACTCCTAAGATGTTATTTATTATTGTCTATATTAGCAAAGAGGGACTGATTAACTCTACCATTTTATAATCTATACGTGGGACTTATAAAAGTGATTTAGTATCTGTATCCACTGACCCCAAATTTCCATTGTGAGCCATATACCACCAAGGAAGCTAAAGGCAGAAAGGCTAAATATGTGGTAAAATATCCATAACACATTTTTGTGTTAGGCAAGAACTGGAAGTAAATTAGATGTCCACTGAATGGGAAATGGCTAAAGCAATTGTGGCAAATGAATATGATTGAATATTGTGCACCATAAGAAACTATAAACAGGAAGATTGCAGAAAAGCATGGGAAGAGTTATATGAACTGATATAGAGCACAGATAATAAAACAAATGATATACCCAATGATTAAAAAAATTAAAATGTAAAGAAAGATAATCACAAAAGACAACCAATAGGGAATCCTGCGTTAATTTTCCGATCATGCTTTCTTGAACCTAGAAAAGAGAGAAAACATACCTCCCTTTTGCAGAGGTGGGACTCTATGGAGGTCAAACAACGTTTATACTATTATGCTTGGTTGACATGTCAATTTATATTGTTGAATTTTTATTTTTTATGCTTTGCATAAAGGATGACTCACTAGGGTAGAAGAAAGAAGAGGCATATGAAGGTAAATGAAGGTGATTTAAAAACCAAAAGTATTAATAATAATAATAATAATGTATCCTAAAATGGTTTGATGAATATAGAGTTCCCTTTCCCAAATCCTCCCTACCATGCTACATGCAACAGAATATGAAACCTACCATTACATATTTTATTCCTTTGAGTTAAAACTCTATATTCCTGAGGGTCTTCCTAAAATGCAAGTATTACTGGCAAGAGAAACATATGATCCCATTATCAATCATTAACATACTGGCATGAATTAATCAACTGATCATCTGAGAAGTCACATATCAAAACTCAGTCCATAAAAGAGTAGAGCAGGAAATAAGTAAGCTTTGTTTAGTTAAGGAGACAAGGAGACAATGGTAAGAAGTGCAGGGAAAGTAAATAGAAGGCTACAGAAAACTAAGAGAATGATTTCACCAGTTTATGGATCACTAAGCATATATCAAGCATTTGCTACATGCCAGGCACTGTGCTGTGTTGGGGATACAATAGAAAAAGAAACAAAAAAAATAGTCCTTGCCTTCAAGAACTTTATATTCTAGTAGGGAAAACAACATGTATTTTGTTGAGTACACATAAGAAATGTACAAAGTAGACAGAAGGTCAGCTCAGAAAGGAATGTACTAGCAGCAGGTGTGACTGCAGAAGTGCTTTGGCAGAGTGTGGGGGAAGCCAGGGATTCTAAGTGGCACAAATGAAAAAGCAGACCATTCCAGACATGGGGGACAGCCAGTGCAAAGACACAGAAGGGGAAGATGACATATGGTATGAAAGGAACAGGAAGTAGGCCAGTATAGCAGGACTGGAATGGGTAGGAGAGAGTCACATGTCACATGAAGACTGGAAATTTAGGAAGAGAGCATTATGAGAAAGCTTAAAATGAAAAAATATTTTACATTTAATCCTGGAGGCAATGGGGAGTCTCCGGAATCGATTAAATTGTGGTATATGAAGATTCTGGTTAACAAAAAAAAAGAAGAACGCAGGAGAAATGTTAAGGATTAAACTGAAATTAAGCTTTACCCATTTCACCGTGTTGTCTTGGACCAGCCCTTTCCATATCATTTAGGTATGAGGACAAGAGCAAGTCATTAGAAAGGGTAAAATGGGCAATTTAGGTTAAATCAGGGTTTTGTTCCAACCAAAGATTACCTGGCATTATGTTGCTATATAGAGCTGACTTCCCTCTCTTTTCTAGAATTTACTTTAGGGTTGTAATAAACAGTTGTATTATCAGTCTCTAAAATAGTTATAGTTCCTTATTTATTCTTGAAAGAACTGACAGGAGTTCAAGACAAATTCTTTCTGAAGATTTGGAGAGTAATAGAGTAGCTTGCATTTAGGCATGTCTAGCAGGCCTGTGGAGGACAGGAGATATCTCCTAAGAATCTTCTTCCTCCACCTCTCCTGCCCTGGAGGAGAACTTAAACCTCCGCTACCCTATCTTATGCTCTACTGGATGGGGGCTGGGTTCTCTTGCCCACCAGAACACTGAGAAATGGAAGAACTCTTAATTCTAAGCATCACACAGTGGAAATGAGCAGAGTCCAAAGCTCTTTTTATCCTTATTGTCTCATTTTCTACATGTTCACACACACACACACACAGAGAGAGAGAGAGAGAGAGAGAGAGAGAGAGAGAGAGAGAGTTGATCATGATGGCAGTGATGATGATAATGAGCCTCACCAGTTCTGGCAATTCAACTGACCACTGACATAGTCCATAGTCTGATGATGAGGGCTGATGCTGGCCTCTTCACAAGTTTTCAATTGGCTCCTTAACAAGCTGGATAAATAGGTTCACATAATCTGGGAGACTCTCTGTTTGATTGTACCAGTCAGGGTTATCTAGTACATGGCATTTTTGATGTGAAAAGCTGTTTCTTGAGCTTCTTAAACACAGAAATTTTCTCCCTTTCCCCCTTCCCCTCCTAGCATCTCCTAGCAATTGTACTTGACCTAAATGAGGAGACTAACTCTCTAGATGATTGCTTTCTGGACTGCATTTCGCTCAAATGGAAACTATACTGCTAATGCTTGAGCTGACCTGTTGCTCTATCCAAATAAAGATTCAGACCATGACTACATGCAAAAAGTAAAGAAACAAAGCAACACAGGACATGTTCCAACCTCATCCCTCTCCAGAAAAGTGTGGATTATTGTCTAGTATCTTGATAATTCGGGAAGAGGTTGTACTAAAAGTCAAAGTTAAACAGAAAACTGTTTTATTCATTTTGATTTCTTTGGTATTAAATAGAGAATGTGGAAACTTATATTATTTAGAATAGAGTGGCAAAGTGAATGAATTTTACAGGTCTGGGTCTTTGTGGGCTTAATTAACTTCATATTGTCAGGATGACTTCATTTTATTGTATATAAATATAGACTTAGAGATTATATATATGTATTATATATGCATATATAATACACAGGATTTCCATTTTTCTTGATGCTAGTGTTTTTTCATGGCCCTCAAGTCTGAGGTTGGACTGCAGAATATCAAATGTCGTAGAAACCTTTGTCCCATACCATCTGACAAAACTATAAACAAGGCCAAAAAGAAAGATTACATCCTTACTTTGAAAGCTCTTTGAAAACAGATATTGAGATTAATTTCCTCTTCTATCCCCTATAGTATTTAGCAAAGGACTAGGTGTCCAGCACATCATAGACTGCCTGCATCAATCTAACTGACCTAATCTTCTTTTAATAAAAAAAAAATACTAGGAAATTCATTTTGATTCAGTGTGCAAAACAAACAAATGTTTAAAAAGAATCTACTACACATCAGGCCCCATGCTAAGTGCTGGGGATACAAAGACAAAAAGTAAAAATAATTTCTGCCTTCACAAAGCTTATAGCCTTTTGGGTAAATAAATACAAAATATTTCATTGAGAGGAACACTAACACATGGGTGGGTTGAGGGGCAAGTCAGAAGAGACCTTTTGTCAAATGTCGTATTGAGCCTTGAATGTAGCTAAATATTCCAAGAAGGCCAAGTGAGAAATGTGAACATTTGATGTGGAAGGGAGACACAGTTTGCTTAAAGGACAAGTAGGAGATAAAATGGCATGGTAAGGAGGCCAGTTTAATTGGAATATAGAATGTATAGGGATGGAAGAGAATAACGTGGAATGTTTCATAAGATAGGTTAGAGTCAGCTTGTGAGTGGTTTTAAATGTCAAATAGAAGAGCTTACTTAAGGTGTCCTAAAAGTCTTAGTACCATTTTAAGCTTGAATAGACCTTTGGGACAGCATGCATTTTATCTTAGATGCAATAAGAAGTCACTAAAAGTTTTTTGAATAGTGGAAAAACATAGTCAAATCTTTCCTTCAAGAATATCTTTTTGGCATCTATATGGAAAAGAGATTGAAGATGGAGGCAGGACAGAAAACAGGGTGACCAATTAGGTATCTATTGCAATGGTTTAAAATGGTGAGGCAGTCAATTGAGGTTATGGCTACATGACTATATGAGAAGATGACAGATGTGAGAGATGTCAAATGTGAGAGAAAGTCAAATCAATACTCTTTGGAAACTGACTATTGAGGCTGAAGGAAAAGGATAAGCCAAAGATAACTCTGAGTTTGTGAACCTGGATGACCAGAAGGTCGGTGGAGAGAGATTGAGAAGATAAAAAGAGGAATGAGTTTATGAGGAAGGAAAAAGAGTTTCAGTTTTGACATTTTCATTTTTTCAATATGCAAATGGTGATGTGGGACTAGAATACAAGGGAGAGATGAGGATAAGATATGTAGATTTGGGAATCATCTTCATAAAGAGGAGGATTGAATAAATGGGGAGGCGGGAGGGGATGCTAAGAGATAAACCAAGAGAAATAAAGTGCAGAAAGAAAAGAGAGTCCAGGATAGTACCTTGGGGTATATTCATTCATAGAAAGAAGAACATAGATAATGAATGAGGAAAGAATACCAAGAAGGAATGATTACACAGTTGGGAGAAGAACCAAAAAAGAGCAGGATCACAAAAATCTAGAGATGAGAAAGTATCCAGAAAGAAGGGCAGGTCAACAATGTCAAAAACTAAAGAGTAGTCAAGAAGACTGAGAATTGAGAAAGAGTTATTGAATTCAGTAATTAAGAGATTTTTGACAAATGTGAAAAGGTCACACACTTTCAGATGAGTCTTGGGTTTGGTTTTCTGCAAGAAGTAGAGGAATGGGAGGTATGGAAGTGAAGTCTATGCGTATAGATTTTCTTTCCTCTAGGAAGTAAATGAGTAAATGCCAAATCACATCTCTGTACAATGAATAAAATAGGATGGGATGAGTTCTTTTTCTGGGTCCTCTACTCCCAGCTAGTTCTCTTATTGCTGAGTTTTTCACTTCTTGGCCCTTGACCTCATATAAACTCAAGGTGAAGTTCAGCTACAACTCATACAGAATCCCATTTAAACTTGTCAACAGCTTTGTGAGGTAGGTGTTACTATCCTCATGTTACAAATGAGGACACTGAAATTCAGAGAGTTTAAGTGATACTTGTATGTTCACAAAGCTAGTGAATGTCAGAGGTAGGATTTGAGTCTCAGCTTTTTTTCTTTTTTTTCTCTTATCACAACATCACACAATCTTTCTCTATGTCATTCTGCATTCTGAATTACTAAAGTGACCCTCCAATTCCTAGAACACAGCATCCTTAGCTGCCTTCGGAAGACTGATTCATGCTTGATGCCATCAAAAATGTATTTGGTTACTGGAAGAGTTGGACAACACAAAAAATCATTAGGCTCCTACAAAATGTGCCAAGCTTCAGAGTATTTAAAGGTTTTTTTTGTCCCCCTCCAAGAAATGTATTTATTTTAATTTACATTTAGATGAGGTTCCCTGTAGCAGATGGCAGGAATTTCAGTCAATTTGCAATAGTAGACAGGCATTCTAGCCAATGGAATATCAAAAAAGCAGTGACACCTGTCTTACTTCTCTCCTCTGTGGACAACTGTCTTTGAAAAAAAAAGTGAAAATTCCCAGGCCAGATGGGAGTTATTCCTTAAAGGTTGATGGAGGAAACCAAACTGATACACAGAGATCATTTACCAGTTAGAATTCAGATCTTTTTGAAAAGGGTTATTGACAGAGTGGAATAACTAATATTTCTCCTACATTCTCAGCAATAATAATATCTCTACTAGACTGAGGAATGGTAGAGCTTAGAATTATGGAATTACATATGCAAAATGATGAATTATATCCAAGAGTTCTAAAAAAATTATGAGATTTAGCTTTAGATTCACTGTTGGAAATCACTGAGAAAAAATGGAAAATGAATAAAAAAGTTCCAGAATACTAGACATCAGCAAATGTTGCTCCAGTGTTCCACAAAGGGAAAAAGAGTATATTCTGGAAATCATAGCAAGAATCCTGGGGAAATAGTAATAATACTGGAGAAGGTTACAGAACACATCATTATACAGTTTTGAAAATTCTGAAAAGAAATACAGTTATCATTAAGATCTTAAGTGAGTTCACTAAGAATGAATCATAAAACTAATTTCTCTCTCTTTTTTAAAGGAGGCTTACAAGGCTTGTAGAAAAGGACCATGTTTCAGATAAAGTTACCTTAACCTGATCAAAGAATTTATTATAGTCTCCCAAGATATCTTAAATAAGATGGGGAAATGTGGGTCAAAGTGGGTTTGCAATCTGTTCAATAATTAAACTAAAAACGTGTTGATTAATGCATTAACAAACAAATGTACATTGAAAAGTTGACTAGATGACTCCTAAGTTATGAAAATTTTTAAGTTTTATAATGCTGTCATATTTTCTCCAAGAAGTTTTCTTGTCATCTTGGGCCCCATGCACCTCTCTCTCTGTCTCTCTGTCTCTCTGTCTCTCTCTCTCTGTCTCTCTCTCTCTCTCTCACTCACTCTCTCCATCTCTTTTTTCCTCTCTCTCCTTTTCCTTCTTTCTCTATTGTCTCTGTCTGTCCCTCTGTCTTACTCCCTCTCTGTCTTTCTCCTTTATTCCTCTCTCCTTCTTGCTGTCCTACTCTTACAACTATTCTTTTCTGTACCATACAATTTAAGAGATTTATCTGTTGCCTGGTGTTTGTTTAGTTTTCCTTTAAGTGTCTTAATTTTACCCCCAAATTAGATTACAAGATATGCGAGGTCAGGGATTATTGCTTTCTGCTTTTTTTGCTTCACAGTACTTAACATTCCATAATCAATAGATATCGATTGAAAATATTTATATCAGCTTTTTGTAATGGCAAAAAATTGTAAATTTAAGGGATGCCCATCGACTGGGGAATGGCTGAACAAGCTGTGGTATAAAAATCTAATGGAATACTGTTACACAATAAGAAATGATGAACAGGAGAATTTCAGAAAAACCTGGAAAGACTTGTATGAACTGATAAAAAGTGAAATGAGCACAACTAGGAAAACATGGTACACAGTAACAGCAACATTGTGTGATGATCAACTATGAGTGACTTAGCTCTTCTCAGCAATATAATTATCCAAGACAATTACAAAGGAGACAAAATGCTATCCACATCCAGAGAAAGAACTTACTGAGTCTGAATGTGGATCAAAGCATACTATTTTCACTTGGTCTTTTTCATGTTTTTTTTCTTTTGGTCTGTTTCTTGTTTCGCAACTGTGACTAATATGGAAGTAGGTTTTACATGATTGCACATATATAACCTATATCAAATTGCCTACTATTTTAGGAAAAGGGGAGGAAGAAAAATTTCAAACTCAAATTTTTGTAAAAATGAATGCTAAAAATTGTCTGTAAATATAATTGGGAAAAATCGACTATTAAAAATAAATACTTGATTTGATTGACTGCATTTTCTCTTCTTTCATTTGCTATAGAACTACAAAAAGGCTTCAAATGGGGGTTAGCGTGGGCAGCCAATGGTGGGATATAGATCCAGACATAATAGAAGCTGATAAAAGTTAAGCCTAGCTGGTCAGGATATGTGGCAAACTTCTTCAATGTTGTGTAAAAGTTAACATTTAACAACTTACTGTTTTTTTTTCTGCTCTCTGTTGTCAATAAATCAACAGGTACTTATTAAGCAGCCACTATAAGTCTGGAACACAAAGATTAAACAGTTCCTTCCCTCCAGGTGCTTACATTCTACAGGGAGAAATAATATCAATATAATTAAGAAAAATATATGTTTTGAAAATGAAGGTAATGGGGCAGGGAATTTCCAATAAAGGGAAATTCAAGAAAGGCTTCATGTAGAAGATGTAGCTTAAGCAGAATTTAATTAGTGTCTTTATTAAGCTTCTTAGGAAATAGTCTGGTATGTTGAAATAACTATTAGAGTACTAGGCATTTAGCACACCTGGGTTCTACATGTGGCTTCGTTATTTATATCTTGTGTTATTCGGGGCAAGTTACTAATGTTCTTGTTCTTGATTTTCCTTATTTGAATAAATTATGGTGCTTGGTAGTTGATCTCTAAGGTTCTCCTCCTCCCAGCTTCAAACCAATCATTTAACTATTTCTTTTGAATTATCACAGATGGGGCCCACATGGGTACCCAGGAAATGTAGAGTAAAACACAATGAAGACGAAGTGGTTAAAGCCAGAGATCCATATAGTGTTGATTGGGAAATGTTGGGGTCCAATAGAGACAAACTTGGCCTACTTTAGTTATCCCTCTCTGTGAAAGCAATCATATTTTATTAGATGTGTTGCTCATGGGACTATCAGAAATGAAAGGTACTTTAGAGATGGTCTAGGACAATTTCCATATATTTTTTAAGAATAGGAAATTGTGACCAGTACAGAAGTAACTTGGCCTACACAGGTAGTAAGTAGCATAACTGGGATTAAATCCCGTGTCCTCTAACTGAGGCTCCAATGTACACTGCACTATGCCACATGGTCTCACTTTCAGGTCATTTTTTCCTGTTCATGCTCTGTGCTATAGTGAGGTCATTCAGTTAAATTTATGAAATCCAACCAAAGAATGCTGAATTCACAGCAGGAGTACTGAATTCTTACAATACTGCATTGGTAAGGAGGTAAAGTGAAAAGAGATGGAAATAACTTTTGAAAATACCTTGACAGGGAAATACAGAATTGTTTTGTCTTGTGTAGAATGTTTGTACCCAAAAATGTGTATCCCAATCCAATACACAAAGTAGTCTGTTAAATTTTCATCATACTTTCTCTTGTGAATCCTTACTTTTTTAAAGGGTTAACTATCATAGAATTATGTCCCCATGTTTCCAAGACTGTGTAAATCCCAGCCCAAATGGGTGTTGACTGAAAGTTAAGTTTAGTTGTGTCTCTTGTTAAATTTCAAAATACACCTCTTGATTGTCTTTAGTTTGTGTAAGGTTCTCAGATTGGTGCACATAAAGACTACATTCAGTAGTAGTTTTTTGTTTTGCTTTTGCTTTTGCTAACCTCTCTGTGCCTCAGTTTCTTCCTATGTGAAGTAAAGATAGTAAGAACACATACCTCTTAGACTTGTTGTAAGGGTAAGATGAGATGATATTTAAGTATTTTGCAAATCTTGAAATGTTACATAAATGCTATTATGATGATTATTGCACATTATAAATATTAGCTGTAATAATAATCTCTATGACTTGAACCTGTAGTTAATTTCCTTTGATATGTCTTGTATGTCTCTAAAAATCTTAATCTCCTGAAGGCAAGAATTCAAAGCATTAACAAAGAACAGGCTTTTATGTTAAAGAATAATAATGACAATAAAAGGCAATAGAGTAGGGATCAATAAGACAGGTCAGCTTCTTTCCCTCTTGAGGTCCACCACCACAAAAGGAGGGAAGGCTCTGGGTGCTTACTCACTTCTCCTTTAATAGGCTCACTTATTCCTCCTCGCATTGCTGGTGCCCCTGCTTCTGTC
>JAQQSZ010013162.1:0-11822 GCA_028646595.1 Phalanger gymnotis | reverse complement strand
CTCTCTCTCTCTCTGTAAATATATGTACATACATATATATACATACACATACATGTATATATATATACACACACATAAACCTATATACCTACTCATACACATATATAAACATATACATATATACACATATATATACACACATGCATATTCCCTTCAGCCACCCAAATGTTGAGGTCTCATGCATCATACACATCATCTTTCCATGTAGAAATGTAAACAAAACAGTTCAACTTTACTAAGTCCCTTGCAATTTCTTTTTCTTGATTACCTTTTCATGCTTCTCTTGATTCTTGTATTTGAAAGTCAAATTTTCTATTCAGCTCTGGTCTTTTCACTGAGAAAGCTTGAAAGTCCTCTATTTTACTGAAAATATATATTTTGTCTTGGAGCATGATACTCAGTTTTTCTGGGTAGATGGTTCTTGGTTTTAATCCTAGCTCCTTTGACCTCCAGAATATTATATTCCAAGCCCTTTGATCTCTTAATGTAGAATCTACTAGATCTTGGGTTATTCTGATTGTGTTTCCACAATAATCAAATTGTTTCTTTCTGGCTGCTTGTAGCATTCACTCCTTGACCTAGAAACTCAGGAATTTGGTGACAATTTTCCTAAGAGTTTTCTTTTTGGGATCTTTTTCAGGAGGCAATCATTTCATTCTTTCAGTTTCTATTTTACCCTCTGGCTCTAGAATATCAGGGAAGTTTTCCTTGACAATTTCTTGAAAGATGATGTCTAGGCTATTTTTTTGATAGTGGCTTTCAGGTAGTCCAATAATTTTTTAAATCATCTCTCCTGGATGTATTCTCCAGGTCAGAGGTTTTTCCAATGAGGTATTTCACATTGTCTTCCATTTTTTCATTCCTTTGGTTCTATTTTATAATATCTTGGTTTCTCATAAAGTCACTAGCTTCCGCTTCCTCCAATCTAATTTTTAAGGTAGTATTTTCTTTAGTGGTCTTTTGCACCACCTTTTCCATTTGGCTGATTCTGCTTTTCAAGGCATTCTCCTCCTCCTTGGCTTTCTGGAGCTCTTTTGTCATTTGGGTTAGCCTATTCTAAAAGGTGTTATTTTCAGTATATTTGGGGTCTCTTTTAGCAAGTAGTTGACTTGTTTTTCATGATTTTCTTGCATCCCTCTCATTTTACTTCCCAATTTTTCCTCTACTTCTCTTACTTGCTTTTCTAAATGCTTTTTGAGCTCTTCCATGGCCTGAGCCCAATTAATACCTTTCTTGGAGACTTTTGATGTAGGCTCTTTGACTTTGTTGACTTCTTCTGGATGTATTATTTGATCTTCTTTGTCACAATAAAAGAATCTAGAGTTTGAGTTTGTGTCTGAGTTTGAGTATGAGTTTGTTTTTGCTGCCTGTTCATGTTCCCAGCCAACTACTTGACCCTTCAGATTTTTGTCATGGTATAACTGCTTGTAGAGTAGAGAGTACTTTGTCCCAAACTTTAGGGTCCAAGCACTGCTATTTTCAGAGCTACTTCTACTCCACTGTCACCCCAGGCTCTGTCAAAGCAGTATTCCTCCTCCCCCAAGAACCACCAACCAGGACTGCAATTCAGATCCAAGCAGGGCACAGCAAGAGAATCTATCTTTGTGTCCACAAAGAGCTCATCGCGTTCGTACTCTGATCTGCTTCTAGATTCCTCCCACCCCATGAGCCAGGGACTTGGGAAGCCACTGATGCTGGTGCTCTGGAGACAGCCTCAGGAGCTTCCTGCTGCTGCTACTGCCACTGTCTCACCACTTCCTCCACCCCCAGAGCTGGCAGCCGGACCACTCTGAACTCGATCCCACAGTTTCTCCCTGACCTTCTCTTTGGCATTTGTGGGTTGAAAAGTCTTGTAACTGCCACAGTTTGCTGTTTCATGGCCCCAAGGCCTGTTCTGTCTGGCTGACTCAGGGTCTGGTCTGTCCTGGCCCAGCCCATGCTGGGCTGCCCTCTGCTCTAAGCACCATGAGATATACCCTTCCCGGTGACCATCCAGGCTCTCCTGAGCTGGAGATGTTTCCCTTTGCTATTTCATGGGTTCTGCAGTTCTAGAATTTGTTCAGAGCCGTTTTTACAGGTGTTTGGAGGGATTTGGGGGGGAGCTTAAGCAAATCCCTCCTTTCCTGCCCGTGTGACAGGTGGTTTCTACCATTGTCAATGGTTATCTCTATTCCTATGAAGGAATTACCTCACCTCACCTCGCTGATGTCATGATCCTCTTTGAGAATAAAGTATTTTTGAATATAAAAAACAACCACTGTGGGTAGTAGTAGAAGCTGCCCCAAGTGGATACCTAACTGGAAATGGCTAGTTGGGCAATGCAGCTTCCTTCCTTCTTTCCTTCCTTCCTTCCTTCCTTCCTTCCTTCCTTCCTTCCTTCCTTCCTTCCTTCCTTCCTTCTTCTCTACCTCCTTCCCTTCCTTTTCCTTTGTCCTCATAGGGTATCATACACTTTCAGAATTTTGAACCCTGAAAACTTACATGATATTTTGGAGTTTACAGGCTAGATTTGTTTTTTCTTGTTGTTGTTGTTGTTAAGGACCATGCCCAAATCACTCTGGCTCTTATTGATTGGCCAACAATAGATCCTAGGTCCAAGCCCTATTTGGTCATTGTTTGGGTCCTGATTGACTCACATTAAATATCAATTGAAATTTCTGTTTTGACCAGAAATGCTGAGGGTCTTCTCCTCCCAGACTGATTTGTTTTATTAACTAGGTAAAAGGGGCCATTCTTTGCCTTGTTTCTTATCTAGCCTTAATCACTGAATGTGCATTGCCTCAGACAAACTGAGACCTGTTAAAAACCTTAGCTTAACAAGGCCAAGGTCTCCCACTGAAACCAAGGCCATCTCCAGTCATCCTGACCTGTATCTGAACACTAGACCCAGATGATTCCAGAGGAAAAAGTAAAGCTGGTGGCTTTACACAGCCCTTCCTCATTTAAATCCAATTCACTTGCATATCACGGCATCACTTCCCTGATATCATGATCCTCTTCAAGAATATAGGACAAACAATAGTAACAACTACAACAATCTCTATCCCTAAAGCCATATGTCCAATCCTTATAGTTTGAACATGAATGTTGATGGACTAGGCTATCAGGTGAGTAACATGCTTTATTTTTTCTTGGTATTCATAGCTTTTAGTACACAATAGGAACTTAATAAAAATGCAATCAGCTGAATTAGTTGAATTGAAGAACAATGGATTTTTAGTCCTGAAAATGACACAAGTGATTTACCAAAGATCACACAGGTAGCTAGGTAATAACATAGCTGGAAGTGGAATCTATAGCCTCTCACTCTTAGCTCAGTGAATATTTTTCCCCATTCCATTTTACCTGGCTACATCTCTAGCTGGAGGTGAAATTGGATAGATTGATACTGGAAAAACATATTTCTGAATTTGTTGAACCTGATCACATCAACTCAACAACTTTATCAGTTTTATCCTGCCTGAATGAACTGGGTAATTGTGCCATCCTCTGTTTCACTTAGTCTTTATTGGCCTGGTTTCCGTGTGCAATGTGAAAATCTCTGAGATAGTCCTGAATTCATGCCGTGGGGTTTTTAGTACAGATGAGATGCATCCAGTTGAGTTAAAGCAAGCTCATTTATATCTTTGAGTCAAAATGAACCCATAATAAACTAAACCTATAATAAATGTTTCTGGTTGCTAGTGCTGAACCTGGAGCCAAATAGCTAACGATTTAGATAGTGTAAGAGGTGGAATGGCACATTGTATAGAAAGATGGCCTTGGAAACCAGAAGGCCTATGTTCAGATCTTGCTTCTAATGCACTAGCTGTCTGATCCTAAGCAAGTTACTCAACTTCATAGTGATGTAGGAAATTTTCTAAACCTTATAAGATTCAGAGAGCTCTCCAACTTGCTTTGGAAGTAGTTTCATCATCATAGCAATCCCTATTCTAATGAAATCACAGGCCAAATCCCTATTTTATATTCAATATAGGATAAAGAGTACTTTCCTGCTTATTATCTAGGATACTTAAGCTTGATTTTATTAGCTTTGTGACTTCAAGTCAATTATTTAACCTTTTTCATCCTCAGCTTTCTTATCTTAAAAATGGGAATAATAATACATATTTCATAGAGTTGTTGTGAAGAAATTATTTTGTAACCCTCAAATCACTATATAATTTTGAGTTGTTGTCATCAGTATCACATATAAAAGACATAGTAGACGTGTTTCAAATATAATACCTTCTTGATACATGTGCAATAAGTTACTACTTACTCTAAATAAGCCACTAAGTAAAGGGTTATTTGCAAAGTTGTTGAACATCAAAAACAACATTTTTGCCTTTTTGTGGTTGGGGTTTGTATAGATTTGCCCAATTGAAATCTGAAATTCACTTCTTTTACCTAGATCAATGTTTGTCATTCTCTGTTTCTCTGTTTCTGTCTCTCTCTGTCTCACTGTCTCTCTCTGTCTCTGTCTGTCTCTCAGTCTCTGTCTCTCTCTCTGTGTCTCTGTCTCTGTCTCTCTCTATCACACACACACACACACACACACACACACAAACACACACACACACACACACACACACACACAATTTACCTGTCCTGAGGAACCTGGCATACTAAATGTTTAAGCTGCCAAAAAGAAGGGATCCTGTGGAACTAAGACTTCAGAACATATGCTAAGGCCTATTCTATAAGTCCCTGGAATTTTAGTGGCTGGCCAGGCTATGCAGTTCTGTGGATTGAGGTGCTATTGTGATTTTCCAGATGTGAAGCCTGGAAAAAGAATCAGCTAACTAGAACTGGCAGCAGAAGCCAGGGAATTTGGAAGTTTCTGATGGGGCAGAAGAGTTTCATGCACACTCTGCAAAACTCAAGGTGAAGTATTTAGTTCACCTAAACAAAACTTAAACATTCAATTCAATCATTATTTGCTGAATGCCTAATTTATGCCTTTACCATACTAGATCCTGTGTGGGATCTTGGGTAGCTTAAAAAAAGATGTCATAGTCTCCAGTTTATATAATTAAAGAGACAAGATATAGAAAAAGACAATAATTAGAGGCTAATATATGACAGAATAATATTCAATACTACAAAATATTTCTGTCTCTCTTACATTGGTAGATTCCCCCCCCCCCCATGCCATTTGTATTCTCTGTCTCAGTCGATTCTATTCTTGTATTGCTGTGGCCAAAAAACTTCATTACCTCATGGCTAATTCTGTCAAAGCAACTCTCAAAACTTATCTGGGCTCCTCTTCAGATGATAGACTCAGAGACTTTTCCTAGCTCAGGGGCTTCCCGCACTGGGCTGCTAGGTGGTGGAATGTATGGAGCACTGGAACTAGAGTCAGTAAGATCTTAGTTCAAATCTGACCTTATATATTTTCTAGCTGTGTGACCTGAGGCAAGTCAATTAATCCTGTTCGCCTCAGCTTTCTCATCTGCAAAATGAGATGGAGAAAGAAATAGCCAATTGCTCCCTAATCTTTTTGAAGAAAACCTCAATTGGGGTCACAATGAATCAGATAGGACTGATACAACTTTACAACAATAAAACGACTTGGGACAGCCAGTCTTCTGTTGTTGATCTTCTAGAACCAGGCTCACCTCCATCTTACAATAAAGTATCAGAGTAAGAATTTAATGATATGTGAAATAAAAATAAATTAAATTTTTGTTTTGTTTTTTACCCTTTTTAACAGAAGAATAGATTAGGGAAAAATCTGGGTAAACAAGATTATTCAAGGAGGGCTTCATGGAGAAAGCAGAACCTGAACATGGCCTCTAAGGTCAGCAAGGCCTCTGAGGATGAACAGGATTTGGGGAGCTGGGGATAGAATTTTAGTCTAGACAAGTAGTATGAGCAAAAGTTAAAAAAAATTTCTGAGCAAAGGTCCTTCCTGATGAACCACTGTAGTTGAATGGGTTAAAATAAGGACAAAACACAGGGCCAGTAATATCAAATTAAAACTATTGAGTAAAGATGAATTTCAAATTGCAACACAAGAGAATATAAAATACCCTTTGCAGATTCCACATTCCAGCCAAATTAGTCAAGTTACATCAACAAGCATTTATTAAGTGCCTATTATATTTCAATGCTGAGGAAACAAACAAAAAAGGCAAAATATAGCCATTGCTTTCAAGAAGCTCACATTCTAAATTGGAGAGAAAACATTAAACCATTGTATAAAAGAGGACATATAGATAGATAGATGGATAGATAGACCGACAGATACATAGATACATAGAGATAGAGATCTATCTATCTATCTATCTATCTATCTATCTATCTATCTATCTATCTATCTATATATATATATATATATGTATATGATACATTTGAATTTTAGAAGGAAGTCTTTCGTATTTTTAGTATTTAGTACACTGGGAAATGAAGGATTCCAGGGAAATTAAGGGATGGATATTAGACAAGAGAATATTCCAGGTATGAGAGAAAGGTGGCAAAAACACATGGAGTCAAGTGATGGAATGATGGAATGTCTTGTTTGAAGAAAAACCAAGAGACCAGTGTCACTTAATCACAGATTACCGGGAGGGAATGAGGGTATAAAATGACTGGAAAGGTAGGAAGGGGTTAGGTTATAAAGGACTAATTTACAAAGTAAGAAAGAAATCAGTAGATAAAAAGAGAATGAAAATGAGAGTGTGAGATAAACTCTTGCAAGAGATAGGACAACCATTGGCTTAATCTGTATTTGTATAATTGTAAGAATGAGTTTTCTAAGAAAAACCAGTGGTTTTTTTTTTTCAAGAAATGAGTGCTTCTATCTTTTAACCTCTTAACCATAGGGTTGGAGATACTTCTCAGATATGTGCATTGATTGGCTGTGTCTTTTGGAAGATGTATTTTTTTTTTTATCACAAGTGAACCAAGGAGGATAGTCCCAGGAACCTCTACATAGCCTGCATCCATAATTCAAACAATGTCTAAACATTTTTGCTTCTATGTGATTTGGGTTGAGAAAGTTGGGCATTAGGACCACAGAATGGGTGTAGCCTGTATCACAAGCTCAAGGCAGAACATTTGGGCAAGTAGGAGAAGTAGATTGCTCATCAGCTCCTCCAACCGTGGTGATCCAGTAAGACTAATCCTTAAACCCTAATTCCCAAATCCTTACAAAGATGTCATTCAACCTAGAAGTCTCCTAAAATCCATGCCCCACTTGTCCACAGACTTATTCTCTTTATTTTCTCCAGGCCTTACCCTATTTCCAAAGTTCCAATACAAATAACCACTGATAATCCTGCCTCATGGATATTACAAAAATAGGGGGAGTAGTGTTGAGGAAAGATGCCCCAATGCAGACACCTTAGAATCTAAGAAACTGACTAAACCTTCTATTCCAAGAACTTGGTTTTTCACCTCTTACTTCCATGTCTTTCTATAGGCTACCTCCGGTTCCTTAAATGCATTCTCCTCTATGTCTTTTAATCCTCACCTTTATTCAGGTCTCAACCCAGATGCCATCTATAATGGGGATTAATTATTTCCTTATCTGCCTAGTTCTTAGCTTTGTTTCTTTCCTCACATTGACATGTATATGGTCATTTGTACGTTGTATTGTTCCAGTAGAATGCAAATTCCTTGAAGGCAAGAATTTTTTTTTATTTTATCTTTATATCAGCAGACCCTAACCAGTGCCTTGAACAAAATTAGCAGTTATTTTTTTTTTGGTTGCTTTTGTTGTTGTTGAATTGGAATGCCATATTCCCTATAGGTGTGGCATTTTCCATTGGATTCTCCATAAAGTCTGAGTATGATTGGCCTCAAGGGAATGACAGATTTGGTCTCAATAGTACATAATAGTACAATTAATAGTATTAGTATAATAGTTCGAACTTTCAATGCTAAGATTAAATTCAGCAAACCTTTAGGAATCTCTGACTATGATTTATGCACTGTGGTAGGTGTTGATATGAACATTAAAAATGACACAGCCTTTCCTTCATAGAGCTTATAATTAAGAAAGGGAATGTGACATGAATACATTTAACTACAATGAAAAGTAATGCAAAAATCTAAGAAAATTTAAGGAAGGAAAGATGATTTTTAGTTTAGTTAAGCAAAGAGACAACCTCTAGGGGTTTCTAAGCAGGGCTGTTATACCATAGAAGCAGTATTATGGAAAGTTTAATTTGAAAATAACTTAAATTAGAAGGACATCTGCCTTGAGGAAGCTATGCTGAAATAGGAGGAAATAAAATATAAATACCCTAATTAACTAAAGAGCAATAGAAAGCTTTATCTTACCATATGTTTGTCTAAGATTGTAAGGTATATATTAGAAATGCTAGAAATATTGTTATGTCATATCATACATATTTCTAGCATTTTCTAGTTTCCTTTTGCATTATAAGGATTTGACTATTAAGAATCAATGCAAGGGTTACTCAGAAATCAATTATGTCATTCATAGATTATCTCAATTTCACCTTTTCCTGAATACTGTAGTTGGCCTTAAATTATTTTCTGGGTCATTAGCATGACACATTTTTGCTCTCATTTACTGGACCCATGAGAGAAAGTATGGTGAATGAATAAAGTGCAAGCCTTGAAGGGAAGAATCAATAAAAAGACTATAGAATCATAGATTTAGACCTTGACAGGAAATCGGAAGTCACACAGTCTGACACCTTTCTTCTATAGATGAAGAAACTGAGGCCCAGGGAAGTTAAATGACCTCCTCAAGGTCACACAAATGGTAAATATTAGAAGAAGAATTTGAGTCCATGTCCTCTGACTCCAAAATAAATGCACTTTCCACTGTACCAGAAAACCATTATTAGATTGATACAATATGTCAGACACTATTTTGAGTTCTAGGAATACAAAACAAAAAATGAAATAATTGCTATTCTCAATAAATTTAAATTGTCTCAGAGGAAAGGAGAGATCTGAGTTGAAGTCCTGCCACATTCAAATAAAAAGTTTCATGGTATAATGCAGTTTATCCCTATAGGCCACATATTGACTTTGAAAACCACAAATTAACATTATCTGTGTTTTATTGTATATATATATATGTATGTATGTATGTATTAATACTTATGTATGTATGTATTAATAAGGCAGCTAGGAGGCACAATGGATAGTGTGCAGGGCCTGGAGTCAGGAAGACGTGAGTTCAAATATGAACTCAGATACTAGCTATGTGACCCTGGGCAAGTCACTTAACCCCTGTTTGCCTTAGTTTCTTCATCTGTAAAATGAGCTGGAGAAGGAAACAGCAATCCTCTCAGCATCTTTGCCAAGAAAACCCCCGTATGGGTCACAAAGAGTTGCACATAACTGAAACCACTGAACAACAACAAATTTTGTTAATATTTGTCAATTACATTTTAATCTGTTTCTTTTAACATTCCACTGTATAGGACACAAGTGTGACACCTTTGAAGTAATGAATAGAGTGCTGGTCTGAGAGCCAAGAAAACCTTGGCTCAAGTCTCATTATGAGACATCTTAGCCATGAGACCCTCAGTAAATCATTTAAGCTCCCAATCTGAGCAAATCTCTCTCTCTCTCTCTCTCTCTCTCTCTCTCTCTCTCTTTCTCCCTCTCTTTTTCCTCCCTCTCCCTCTCCACACACATATATACATATACATACATGGATATATACTTACAAACATAAACATTTAGAGAAATTGACAGCCTGAGATGATAGAGGAAATTCTTCACTTTATGATTCTCTATACCAATGAAATTACAAGTCCAGTTCCTCCTTCTGTCTTACTCATACTGGTTACGTAATTGTGCAACTGGACAAGTCACTAAACTTCTAGGTACTCCAGGAAGCTCTTTAAGGCATTAATTTATAGATGAGTGACAGAACTGCATCAGGGGAGGGAGTTTTATAAACATTTTAAAATATTCCAATAGATTAGACCAAGGAGGAAAATAAGGGCATAGAACAATGTAAACCAATTATGCCTTTGGTAGTTGTGAGCAACTTCTGGCCCCATAAAAGTTATTAGAACAATAATTGAAATGTGTTATCTTCATACACCAAAGGAAGGCTTCTCACTTTTCCAGTGAAATCCTACTGAGCAATTTATGGGAAGACATGAACAAAAAGTTGACAAGTACTGGTAGGTTGCACTGTGTGATTTTCAAGAATATGTCCATATCAATGACATCACAAATCCACTGAGAATTAAAGTACTGGAGTTAACTCCATGTTTGACAGAGGACCATAATATGCATCTAAAAAGAAATACCATCCCGATATGAAAAAGAGATAGCCTAATTAAGAGTAGACAGTTTTCAGGAAACTTTACTTAGGCTAGATAAGAAGACTTGAAACTGTGTCTAATAGGATTTTGGGAAATGTTTCAAGAGCAAAGAAGTTGAAAAATGTATTATTTAAAAATGATGCTATTGGGATTGCTCTGATAAATAAATCTCAACCTTTCAATGCCAAAAAGGGAAAAGGGAGGCATGATGAAAGTGAATGAAGTTATTGGCAGTCTGGAAGGACTGAATCCAATGACAGTGAATATTTTTATGAGAATAAAGTTTTAGCTCAAAATAATTTCTGAGATGTGAGTTAAGAAAATATTAATTTGGCTATTGGCTTATTCAGACTCATGCTCTTAGACAAAAGTTTTAGTCGCTTGCTACTCATGCCTTCTAGGAAAAAGACTTGCCCAAGGTCATACTGATATGGATTTCTTCCTATTTAAAAGTGGTCAAGATGTAGAATAGCTAAGTAGATTAATAAAGAGTATTGAATTGGAATAGAGCCAGTTGGTTGTACAAAATAGAGTTCTTTCTCCTCAAAAATGTATTGAGCTAAATGGAACTGTGGAATGCTTGCCTTATCATTTGATACCACTTAAGGAGGAAAATGAATGTATAATATTCAAGTTATTGAGCATTGATGACTTAAGATGCCCATAGTCCACATCCCTTCCCCTTCTTCTACATTTCCTCTATTTCTTTTCATTAAGCAGTAGCCAAAAGTACATTTATCAGGGCTTTTTTCCAATTGACTTTAAAAGGTAACAAATCTAATGTTATGGATTTCCACCTGATTTAATTGTCAGTGCCTGGAATGCCTTCCCCATTCTTTTGCTTTTTGAACTTTTACACATCTTTTTAAGACTAAATCAAATATTTCTTTCAAATAATAAATATTTCTTTCAAACAATTACATATTATTCTATACTTCATTTATTCATCATTATTTCCCTCTACTAGCCAATAAGATCCTTGAAGGCAAGGGTTATATCTTATTCAAGACCAAAAGATTTAGAACAGATTTCAGATATCTTCCAGCCCTCTGATTCTCCAGATGAGGAAAATGAGAGCCAGGGATGTAAAATGACTTGGCTTAGTCAAATAGGTATTTGTGTCAAATATGTAAAACATACATTTGGTTAAATGAAATTAAAAAGTTTCTAAACAAGCAAAACCAATGCAGACAATATTAGGAGGAAAACATGAAACTGGACAGAAATATTTAAAGCAAATTTCTCTAATAGAGGCCTTATTTCTAAAATATATAGAGAATTCAAGGCAAATATGTTGTTCCTCCCTCTGTCACATCTAGTTCAGAGTTCTCTGCATTAAAGGCACTTAATGTTTATGGAATAGAATTGAAAGGATTAGTATGCAATACAAAAACATTTTTTATTTAAACAACCACTTTAGGTTTTTAGAAAAAAATAAGTTTTATATTCCATCAATTGTTGGATAACCAAAAACACAAAATCAATCTTTACAAAATGCAATTGTCTTTTGTCATGATGAGACAAAATATGGACATATATTAGTACACTCAAATGCATATAGCATTAATATCATAT
>JAQQSZ010013161.1:0-11823 GCA_028646595.1 Phalanger gymnotis | reverse complement strand
ATGCCTAGTTATACCTGGAAGTTATATGGGACTCCATGCCTTCTTGGGGAGGGAGGGGGGAGGGAGGGAAGAAAATCTGGAACCAAAATTATGTAGAACTGTTTGTTGCAATCTAAAAATAATAAAAAAAAGAAAATAAGATATACAGGCAATGGGGCATAGGAATCTATCTTCTCTTACAAGAAAGGAAGGGAAAAGGGGAAGAGGGGAAGTGGGGTGACAGAAGGGAGGGCTGACTGGGGAACGAGCAATTAGAATATATGCCATCTTGGAGTTGGGGGGAGGCTAAAAATGAGGAGAAAATTTGTAATTCAAACTCTTGTGAAAATCAGTGCTTAAAACTAAAAATATTAAATAAATATATAAAAATAAAAGAAATAAAAAAACAAAACAAAAAATACATTATAAGCTCTGGCAACAAATTGGAGTTAGTGTGAGTGAGAAATTGAAGATGACCCTCACATTTCAAATGTGACTGACTAGAAAGATGAAGAATGGTAGTAATAAGAAGTTAGGTAGAGAGGAGGGCTTGTATTTTGGACATGTTGAGTGTGGGATGCCAATGGGTCATCACATTTAAAGTGTAGCAAAGTCAGTTCAAGATTTGAAGCTAGAGATCAGGAAAGAGATTTTGCTGAGTATATAAATATGGGGATCTTCTGCCATGATTATCGAACTCAGAAAAGCTGATGAGAATCATTCTGTGACATAATAGGAGAGAAGAGGTCCCAGGGAATAGCCTCAGGGGACATCAGTGGTTATTGGGGCTCACCTAATCAGTGTTAATCATTAGAGAGGACTGATTTTGGAATTTCAGAAACCGTGGAGGATATATAGTCCAATTCACATCTGAAAATACAAAGAATCCCATCTAACACTTTCCTGAGAAGTGATCACCTAGAATGCTTGAAGACTTAAAATGAGGGGAATCCCACCTTTGAAAATTATCTCATTCCACTTTAGGATAACTCTAATTTTTTTGAGCACCAAAGCCAAATTTGCAACTTTTAATTGCTACCCATTATTCTTAATTTTACACAGTGGTAACAACCAGAATAAATCAAATTCCCCTTCACTTAAATACTACAAGGACAGTAATTATGTTCATCCATGATTTTTTTTTTCCCATGCTAAATATCTGGAGTTTCAAGAGAGTGTCACAGATTACAAACCTAATTTCTTTCACCATTGTGTTGTGCTCCTTTTCAGACATTCTCCAACTTATCACTGTCCTTTCTGAACTGTGGTATTCGCAGCTGAGCACAGTGGTACAGATGTGGCTTGACCAGGGCTCAGTGCAACAGGACTTTCACTTCCTTATCCTTGGAAATTTTGTCTGTCTCTCAAAATTTAGCCTAAAGAACAAAAGGTTTTTTTTTTTTTTTTAGCATTGCTATATCACACTGTTGAATCATAGTAAACTTGCTATTCATCAAAATACCCAGAACTTTTTCAGACCAACTATGATGTTTTTCCCATTGTTTACTTTTGAGTTTGATTTTTTTTAACTCGTTATATTTCATCTTTATAGATTTGGTCCAATATTGTAACCTCTAAATATGTTTTTTTCTTCTCTGATAACAAAACAGAGCATTTCTTACAGAAGGTTGTGATTTAATTAGGTCCATGGTACCTGGGAAAACAGGAAAGTACTTTTATTTTCCCTTCCACAGAAATGAGATTAGCTAATTACTACCTCATAAATCATACAGAGCTTAATGCTTACGGGCAAATAAGTTTCAATTTGGAGTACTGAGAAGGAGAGAAAGTATAATAGATAAACCATGAGCAACAAGCAAATTTTTTTTGTTTGTTTTTGTTTTTTGGTAGGGCAATTTGGGTTAAGTGACTTGCCCAAGGTCACACGGAGCTAGTACATGTCAAGTGTTTGAGACTCAGATTTGAGCTCAGGTCCTCTTGGCTCCAGGGCTTGTGCTCTACTCACTGTGCCACCTAGCGGCACCGATGTACAAATTTTTAAAAAGTGTTATTACTAAGTGTCAGAAGCTATACTAGGCACTATGAAAATGATGACAGGTATTAGCAGTTTTATAGTTAAAAAAGAAGAAAAGCTTACTCACAAAGAGCTTATATTTTACTATGAGAAATATAAGTAAATGGAATACATTGATATTAAGAAACTTTGGAGAGAAAGGATTAGCAATAAGGGAGGATCAAGAGAAGCCTCAGCAGAGTCAAGATGGCAGAGTGAATGCAGGAACATGCTTGAGCTGTCCTCCAAACCCCTCCAAAAAACTTGTAAAAAATGACTCTAAATGAGTTCGAGAGCTACAGAACCCACAAAATGACAGAGTGAAGCATATCTCCAACCCAGGACAACCTGGAGGATCAAAAGGTTGGAGTCTGCTGCACCAGGCTAGGAGCACAGCACACTCCCCTGTGGGACATGACAGCAGAGACCAGGCCAGAGCAGGCCTTGGGGGATTATCATTGGCAGCTATGGCAGTTTCCAGACTTCTCAACCTACAAACACCAAAGACAAAGTGGAAGATCAATGAGGAGACTCTGAGACCTAGATGAGAGAAGGGCATGACCTGGCCCCAGCCCAAGGGCAGCAGAGGTGGCAGCAGTGGCAGCAACAGCTGGTGCTTCGGGAGCTCTACGCCCACAGACGGTAGGGAGAGCAAGTGGCTGATCAGACGGGGAATGCAGGGATCACTTTGCTGGCCCTGAAGCAGGATTCTCTTGCTTTGCCCTGCTTGGATCTGGGTTGCAGTCCTAGGTGGTAGTCCTGGGGTGAGAAGGAACACTGGTGTGACAGAGCTTGTGGAGGCTGTGGAGAGGGAATCCTCTTCACAGTTCCAAGGCAGAAAAGAGTGCTCGAGGTCACTCATATACCAGATCATAGGCCAGGAAAGGAATAAACACTTCTCTTTTGGTCATACCACCTTAGAAGAACAGAAAATTTACAGGTGAATAGAAATATCTCTGACAACAACTGAAGAAAACCCCTGAAATTTGGGACAGAGCACTTTCCGCTCTGGAAGCAGAAGCCTACCTTGACGAAGAGGTCAAAAGTCAAGTAATTGTCTGGGAAAATGAGCAAACAGCCTAAAAATTAGACTACAGAATCTTACTTTGGTGACAAAAGAAGATCAAAACATACAATCAGAAGACAACACGGTCAAAGCTCCTATATCCAAAGCCTCCAAGAAAAATATGAAATGGTTTCAGGCTGTGGAAGAGCTCAAAAGGGAGTTGAAAATCAAGTAAGAGAAGCAGAGAATAAATTGGAAAAAGAAATGAGAGCGATGCAAGAAAATCATGAAAATGAGGAAACCCAAAAAATACAGAAGAAAACAACACCTTAAAAAATAGACTAACCCAAATAGCAAAAGATGTCCAAAAAGCCAACGAGGAGAAGAATGCCTTAAAAAGCAGAATTGGCCAAATGGAAAAGGAGGTCCAAAAGATCACTGAAGAAAATAGTTCCTTAAAAATTTAGAAGGGAGCAAATGGAAGCTAATGACTTTATGAGAAATCAAGAAATTATAAAACAGAACCAAAAGAATGAAAAAATAGAAGATAATGTGAAATACTTCATTGTAAAAACTACTGACCTGGAAAATAGATCCAGGAGAGGTAATTTAAAAACTATTGGACTACCAGAAAGAAATAATTTGAATGTTGTGGAAACACAATCAGAATAAGACAAGATCTAGCAGGTTCTACATTAAGGGATCGAAGGGCTTGGAACATGATATTCCAGAGGTCAAACAAGCTACAATTAAAACAAAGAATCACCTACCCAGCAAAACTGAGTGTGGTACTTCAGGAGAAAAATGGATATTTAATGAAATAGAGGACTTTCAAGCATTCTTGATGAAAAGACCAGAGGTGAACAGAAAATTTGACTTTCAAATACAAGAATCAAGAGAAGCATGAAAAGGTAAACAGGAAAGAGAAATCATAAAGGACTTATTAAAGCTGAACTGCTTACTTTCCTCCATAGAAAGATGATATTCATAACTCATGAGACCTTTCTCAGTATTACAGTAGTTGAAGAGAATGTGTGTGTGTGTGTGTGTGTGTGTGTGTGTGTGTGTGCATGTATATATTTATACATATATAGACAGGGGGCTCAGAGTGAGTTGAATATGAAGGGATGATATCTAAAAAAATAAAGTTAAGGGATGAAAGAGAAATATATTGGGAGAAGGATAAAAGGAGAGATAGAATAAAGTAAATTATTTCACATAAAAAAGGCAAGAAAAAGCTGTTACAATGGAGGGGGAGAGTGGGAAGGTCAAAGAGAATGAGTCAACCTTGCTCTCATGGAATAACATACACAATCAATTGGGTAACTTCTGATTCAGGAAAGTAGGGGGTAAGGGGGAGGGGGAATGATAGAATGGTGGGCAGATTGGGGGACAGGATAGTCAGAAGCAAACATTTTTGGAAAGGGACATGGTAAAAGGAGAAAATAGAATAAATGTGGGGGCAGGATAGGATGGAGGTTAATATAGTTTAGTCTTTCACAATATGAGTATTATGGAAATGTTTTGCATAACTACACATGTATAACCCATATTGAATTGCTTGGCTTCTCAATGAGGGTGAGTAGGGAGAGAAGGGAGAGAATCTAGAACTCAAAGTTTTAAAAAGAAATGTTAAAAATTGTTTTTACATGTAACAGAAAAATAAGATATAGAAACAATGGGGTATAGAAATCTATTTTGCCCTACAAGAAAGTAAGGAGGAAGGGGATAAAAATGGAGTTGATAGAAGGGTGGGCATACTGGGGGAAGGGGAAATCAGAATGCATGCCGTCTTGGGGTGGGGATAGGGGAGAGCTGGGAAGAAAATTTGGAACTCAAAATCTTGTTGAAATGAATGTTGAAAACCAAAAATAAATAAATGTAAAAGAAAAGAAGAGAAAAGTCTCATGTATAAAGTAATATTTGAGGTGAGCTTTTAAGGAAACTTGACATTCTAACAGGTAAAGTTGAAGAACATGTTCATTTTTAGCACAGGTGAAAACCTATCTCAGGGCACAGAAATAAGACAGAGTTATGTGTGAGGAACAATAAAAGTACAGTTTGGCTATTTAGTAGAATTAGAATTTTATATATCTATATATATATATACATACATATATATATACATATATATAGCCTCATATACATACATACATATACACGAATATACATAAATATATATGAGATAACCTTTGAATGGTAGGATGCAGTCAATTTGTGAAGGGCTTTAAATTCCAAATGGAGTAGTTTGTATTTGAGCCTAGAGGCAAAAACAGGAATTTATTGAAGTTTGTAGATCAGAACATTAGGAAAATTACTTTGATAGTAGTATGAAGTATAGGTTAGAGAGGATAGAGACTTGAGAAAACATCAATTAAGTGGGTATTGCATTAACTTCTGGAATAGGTGAGGAAAGCTTAAATTAGAAATAACATTGAGTTCTGAATGGGAAAGTTGACCTCAGAGGAAGATAATCTATCGAATGACCTGGCATCTGGAATACACAACCATGAAGGGGGGTCCTCAGCAGGATCATGAGGTTGAATGCCTGGGGCAGGAGAAAGGAAACCCAAGATCAAAGCTGCTCACTTTGGGATGTCACCTAGGTTCTCTGAAGAGTATCATCTAGGTACTTTTTACTTCAGATGGATTTCATTCATGTTAAACAAGACCTGCTGGCCTCATTTTAGCCTTGCTTTCTCATTACTGTAGATATCTATATGGACCATTTTTCTTCTTTCAGAAAAAGACAAGAATAGGTCTTGAAAGTTCTCCTTTTGGAAAGAAAGCTGTTTCTGCACCCATGGGAATATAACTGGAAACAAATAGCCATGGAATTTGACCTGAGGAATTCCTTAACAGTAGGGGACATGTGAGAATGATTTTTAGCAACATTTTTAGTTTTAGTAGTATTGTGGTTTAATTATCCCAAAAATATGTTGTATAAAATATTTTTGAAGGAGAGGAGAAATAGAATTTGTCCCCTTCTGAGCTAATATGTTGCTAGATAAAATAAAGATAAAATAAGAGAAATGGTAACCTTCAGTTTGAGAATTCAGGTCCTAGGACATTAAAATTCTTTTAACAGAAATTACTTAACCAGGAAACAATTTTGATTAATCTTTTGAGCATTGTTCTTTTGAAAGGAAGAAGTTATAGGGTATACCAATTCATCTGTAACAGTGTACCTCAAAATGAAAGCATCTAAAGTGGATAGTCAGTGAGTACTAATTTCTACTTTATTTAGTAGTATTAATGAAAATTGATAATTTCTGAAAGCAACTGGTAAAATTGAATAGAATTATTTCATTTACATATCTTGGAAATTTTACTTCTGCCAGCACAATGACATTAAAAGGGGAGAGAGGGATAGAAAGTTTATGTTTTAAGGGGAATATTTAGATTACTCTTTCAGTAAGTATTTCTATTCAAATAAACATCTTGAAGTGCTACTAGCAATTGTTTACCAATCATTTCTCCTCAATCTTCACCCTAAATCATTGGTCAGTCATCAATTCATTCATAAACACTCACTGAGGTCCTACTATGTGAAAGACACTGTGTGACATACTAAGGAGGGAGAGGGGAAGCTGGACAAAAAAAAGGATGAGACATGACTACAGCTCTCCTGGAACCTGGAAGTTATTAGGTGTAATGCTATGGGTTTAAACAACTGGAATGCAAGGTAGATTATGAAGAAACAATAAGAAAAGTACAAAGTTCCCTCTCAAATCAAAGGAAGAAGAGCTCATATTAAAATGAAAATGTTATAGTGGCTTCATCAGGGAGCTGGTATTTGAGCTGAACCTAAAGAGGCAGATTGGCATGTAGTAGACTTGCATTTAGGAAGAACTGGTTTAAAAATCTTGCTTAATATAATTTCCAGCTGGGTGACCAGCATAAATGACTTCTTTGTGCTCTAGTTCCTTCACATGTAAAATGAAAGGGTTGGATTAGATGGCCCCTGAGTTCTCTCCACCTTTAGATCTGTGAGTCTGTGACTCTAATGTAAGGGGGATAATTGCCAAATTTTGCTCCCTAAAGCTGATGCAGTCACAAAAAAGGCAATAGGTAGATAACTAAAGCCATGAGGTGTTAATGTGTCAACAAAGTGTTAATGTCCAGTGATCCATTTTAACAAGTATTAACCCCTTTCTTTGAGTGTTTCAAATTGTGTGGGTTGAAAATGAGCCATAAAATCCCTAAGGATTTTAAATAGCTAAGCTTTGGAAATAGTTCAGCAGATTAGGGAAGTACATTCTAGAAGCTGCTTAGTTATGACAGATTTTAATAATCCTTAATAACTTTTAAAAATTTTGTGTATATATTGTATCGATTCATCTGTGAACATATCTTATCCCCTTGAGTTAAGAGATTGCTAAAGATAATTCTCTGGAGTAAGCCACAAAGGATCTCCCTCTAAATTGTCATAATTTCATTAGTTTATTCTTTGAGCATGGTCACTCAGTCACATCTCCAAAACTACCTAATTTTACTTTTATGTATCTTCAACTTGTCTACATGGATAGTACCTAGATGTCTACACTGGAGTTTTTGTTGAGCTTTTTGCTGAAACCTAGGTTTACTCTGTCTACCATGTTACCATTATCCACCAGTATAAAAATTGTCAAAAAAGAAAGAAAATTAAATCATTTCAGCATGATATTTTTAAATGAAGACTCAATTAATACTTAATAATACTGTTTCTCTTTTGGGACACTCATGTGGCATACTTTTAATAATACATTCTAAAATTTTCTCAGAAGTTGAAGTCAGCTCACTGACCTCTATTTTGTAGTTTCTGCCCTTTTCCATTGTGGATATTAGAACATCTTTCCATCTCTACTTCTGTAGTACTTCTCCAATTCTCAGAATTATTTCCTAGATCATTGACAGCAACTCAGAAGTTGTATAATCATCTCTTTAAATATGTTAGGATGAAATCAGACAGTGAATTTAAGCTATAGAGTGTATCCCAGGACTTTCTTGCAACTTTTTAAATTTATCTTGGCTGGTCATGTTTCCAATTTATTTTATCATATCCTATAAAGATCATTGTTCTTGGCAGAAAAAAAAACCAGAAACAAATTAAGAGTCAAATAAATGTTCCTTCTTTGTAATTTTCCCCTCTCTCAACCAGTGGTCTTATACCTTCTTCAGTCTTCCCAATTCCATCAATATAGCTAAATAACTCTTTCAATTGCCAGATTTAGCTCATTGTAAGATGTAATATTTCTGATGCTATTGTTTTATGACCTTACTACTTTTTATAACCTTTCTACATGACTAGAGATTGCTATTATTTTCTAGAAATGCTAGAGAGCAATTTGGAACTATGCCCAAAGGGATATAAAACTGCACATGTCCTTTGATACAGCAATACCATAGGTCTATATCCCAAACACATACAAAACAACAGGTGGAGAACTTATTCATGCAAAAAAATATTTATAGCAGCTTTTTTTGTGGTGGCCAAAAATTGGAAATCAAAGGGATACCTATCAGTTGGGGGATAGTTAAACAAACTGTGGCATAGGATTGTAATGAAAAATTATTGTGCTATAAAAAATGACAAGCAAAATTATTTCAGAAAAACTTGGAAAGACATACATGAACCAATGCATAGTGAAATGAACAGAACCAGAAGAACATTGCACACAGTAACAGTAATATTGTTTGATGAAGAACTGAGAGTGACAGCTTTTCTCAGCAATGCAATGATCCAAGACAATCCTAAAGGACTAATGATGAAGCATACTATCTGCCTCCAAAGAAAGAACTGATATTGTGTGAATACAGATTGAAACATTCTATTTTCCACTTTTTCATTTTTCCCTTTTAGTCTAGTCTTCCTGTACAATATGACTAATATGGGAATGTTTTACATAATTTCACATACATTACCTATATCTGATTGCTTGCCGCAAAGGAAGGAGGAAGGTAAAGAATTTGGAATGCAAAACTTTAAGTAAAAATGTTAAAAAAAATAAGTATTTTCTAGCAATTGAAGAAAGGCAACGATATGCATTTTTGCTTTTAAATTTATTTATTTTTAGTTTAAAACAATCAGTTCCACAAGTTTTGAGTTTCAAATTTTCTCTCCCTCCGTCTCCTCCCCCATCCCAACCAGTAGGGCATGCAATATGATATAGGTTCTACATATAACTTCACACAAAACATATTTTCACAATAGTCAAGTTGTAAAGAAATATTATAACCAATGGAATGAGCCATGAGAATGGAGAAACAAAACAGAAACGAAAAAGGGGAGAGCATGCAAATAGTTTGCTTCAGTCTGCCTTTAGACTCCATGATTCTTTCTCTCATGTGGATCACTTTTTCCATCATGAGTCTTTTGGAGTTGTCTTAAAACCTTGCATTTCTGAGAAGAGCTAAGTCTCTCAAAGTTAGTTATCATGGATACAATGTGTCTGTAAATGTGAACAATGTTCTCCTGGTTCTGCCCCCCTCCCTCAGTATCAGTTCATATAAATCTTTCCAGGTTATTATGGAGTCTGTCTGCTCCTTGTTTCTTATAGCACAATAATATTCCATTACATTCATATTGCAACTTGTTAAGCCATTCCCCAGTTAATGGGTATCCTCTAATTGATGGGCATCCCCTTGATTTCTAATTCTTTCCTACCACAAAAAAGCTGCTACAAATATTTTTGTTCATATGGATCCTTTCCCCAATTGTATGATCTCTTTGGAATACAGCCCTAGAAGTAGTACTGCTGAGTCCAAGGGTATGCACATTTTCATAGCCCTTTGGGCATAGTTACAAGTTGGTCAATTTTGTGTATTTGCCATGTGCCACTCATAAAAAGGTAAATTCCTTTCTATCCCAATTCAATTTTCTCCAGATATCTGTCAAATCTACCTTTTCTAAAATTCTATTTACCTCCTTCACCTCTTTCTTGTTTATTTCGAGGTTAGATTTATCAAGTTCAGAGAGGGGGAGGTTGAGGTCCTCCACTAGTATAGTTTTGCCGTCTATTTCTTCCTGTAACTCCCTTAATTTCTCCTCTGAGAATCTTGATGCTATACCACTTGGTGCATTTATGTTTAATAAGGATATTACTTCATTGTCTATGGTGCCTTTTAGCAGGATATAGTTTCCTTCTTTATGTCTTTTGATTAGATCTATTTTTGCTTTTGCTTTGTCTGAGATTAGGGTTGCTATCCCTGCTTTTTTTTTTTTTAACTTCAGCTGAAGAATAATAAATTCTATTCTAGCCTTTTCCCTTTTCCCTGTGTGTATCCCCCTGTTTCAAGTGTGTTTCTTGTAAACAGCATATTATAGTATTATCATTTTTATTTCATTCTTCTATCTGCTTCCATTTTAGTGGGAGATTTCATCCCATTCACATTCACAGTTATGATTAATATCTATGTCTTTCTCTCCATCCCATTTCCCACCCATTCATGCTCTTACATCTCCTTTCTCCTCCTCAAAAAAGTTTTGCTTTTTACCACTGCCTCTCTCAGTCTTTCCTCCCTTCTTTCTGCTCCACTGCTTTTTCTTTCCCCTTTCTCATCCTACTGCCTGTAGGGCAAGTGAGATTTCCATATTTAACAGAGTATGTTATTTCCTCCTTAAATCAAATCCAATCAGTAAAGCTGAAACAATGCTCATCTCCCTCCCATCTTTCCCTCTACTATAATATGTTTTTGTGCCTTTTCATGGGATATAATTGACCCTTTTCTGACTCCTCCTTTCCTCTTCCATCATAATCCCTTTGCACTTCTTAGGTTTTTTATCATAACATCAGTTAATTTATAACCAGACCCTCTATCTATGTATATCCTTTTTAAATGCTGTAATAAATATACAATTCTTGAGATTAACAAGTATCATCCTCTCGTATAGCAATGTAAACAGCTTGACCTTACTGAATAACAAAGTTGTATATGAAGATAAAATTTTCCATTCAGCTCTACCCTTTTCATCAGGAAAGTCTGGAAATCCCTTATTTCATTGAATGTCCATCTCTTTGCCTGAAAGAAGATGCTCAATTTTGCTACGTAGTTGATCCTCCATTGCAATCCAAGCTCTTTGCCTTACTGAATATCATATTCCAATCCCTTCAATCTTTTAATGTAGAAGCTGCAAGATCCTGTGTGATTCTGACTGTAATTCCTCATTATTTGAATTGATTTTTTTTGGCTGCTTGCAGTATTTTCTCCTTGACCTGATAATTCTGTAATTTGGCTATAATATTCCTTGGACTCTTCAATTTGGGATCTTTTTCAGGAGGTGAGTGGTGGCTTCTTTTGGTGACTATTTTCCCCTCTGGTTCTAGTACCTCACATTACTTTTCTTTAATGATTTTTTGAAAGATACTGTCCAGGCTCTTTTTTCACAGCTTTCCTGTAGACCAATAATTCTTAGGTTTTCTCTCCTGAATCGATTTGCCAGGTCAGTTGTTTTTCCAATAAGAGATTTTAATTTTCTTCTATTTTTTCATTATTTCAATTTTTTGACTGGTTTTTGTTGCCTCATGAAGTCATTAGCTTCTACTTGCCCAATTCTAATTTTTAACAAATTATTTTCTTCAGTTGGCTTTTGTACTTCCTTTTCCATTTGATCAATTTTTCCTTTTAAGGAGTTATTTTCTCTATAAAGGCTTTGCATCTCCTTATCCATTTGGCCAATTTTACTTTTTTTTTTAAATATATATTTTTTAAATTTTGTAAAAGAACATTTAACTTTTTTGTCTTTTCTTTTTTTTTAATTTTTTTTTAATTTATTTTTGACATGTTTGGTTTTCAGCATTGATTTTCACAGGCGTTTGAATTACAAATTTTCTCCCCATTTTCT